>CM060875.1:271911-305911 GCA_030737845.1 Acorus calamus | reverse complement strand
ACCCTGTCGACTCCACTAATTCAGTAAATAAAAGAGCCCCATTAGCTATGAAAATGGCATGTTCAAATTATGTACAATCTCGATGTTCTCAAAGTAGCGAATGGCATGTTGAAATATCCCTTCCAAGGGCTCACCCACCTTCCATAATGGATGGTCTTCATGAAGAGTCTGAAGGAAGCTGCATTACCAAGACTTTGGAAAGAACAACTGATGATTCAACAAGGTTTCAAGAAAGTGATTATGATTATCTTCAGATGGATGATAAACCTGATTGTTCTCCTATGTCAGATTTTGTTAGCGGAAGTTGTGATACTAAGCATGTGAATGTTCTGCATGACTCTTTGGAGCATGATAACATGGTGAAAAAACTGGTATCACGGTCTGCGGCTGGACAAACTCATCTAGAAGATCACATTTGTTCCCCAACGACACAAAAGCGAGGGAGTATGGATTCAACTGTAACAGAAATATGTTCAGAAACATTACGTGGATGCTGTTTGCACACTGCGAATCAACTTGTATTGATACAAAAGCAACTCCTGGAGATTGAGAGAAAGCAATCAAACTTTACGGATCACTTGCAGGTATTTCTATCTTGTAGTTGGAAAGGCTCTCCTTAGTGAAGGAAAAGATAAGCAGGAAATTTCAAATTTGTTTATCATGAATTTTAGATTTCTCCATGGTTATTTGGGCTATGATTCTATGACCCTTATTGGAAGTGAAGGTTCTGAATAGTGATGATAAGGATTTTCCTTCCATCTTTATGCTATGTCAGAGAAATGTATGGTGCTAAAAAAACATTATTGGTGCTGTCAGTTTGATTAAGATTTTTAAAAGTGATTTTGTTCAGTATAATCTTTTAAATCTTCTAGCTTATAGTTCAATTGGACATGTAGGTTATATTTGTACTGGTTTCTCATGTGGAACCATAGAAGGAATTCAATCATGACTTGGTGGTCTCTTTATATACGCATTAATGACAATAAATGTATTTTCCTTTAGGTGTTATGGATGTATTTTGCTGTCATACAGTTCGATATTAGCACCTGCAGAATCATAGATAGATCTGGCAAACATTCTGGGATATGTTGAAATTTTTTGCCTTAGTGCCTCAACTCTCCATTTATTGTTTTCCCTTTTTGGCAATTATTATCTCCAAATCTACTCAGAATCATCATCATCATTATTGTTATTCTTATTTTTGTTGTTATTATTATTATTTTTTTTGTAGGAGTGCACTTTTTCAATTGCTCTTAATTAAAGAATGCACATTTGGATCCATATGAATTTCACAAATGACATGCTAAGCTTCTTTTCCCACTCTTCCTTATTTATTATGTGCAGGTGTTCATGGGAGGCTCAATGGACAGTCTGTCTATATTGCAATCAAAGGTGCTCAATCTGGAGAATGCTGTGGATGGAATCAGTCGGGACCTTTCTCATATTGGAAATTATTCTAATTACGGGGGCTCTACGCTTTCAAAGAAAAACCAAAGTGTTTCTTCTTCTCCTAGGCTTTCTACTTGCACTCCTAGGTCATCAGTCGATGCATATTCCAGACAGTCTTCAGTACCATCTATGAAAAGTCAGGAGTTATGGGAGGAAACTGCTCCAAGAAGCAGACTGAGTACTTCAGTTAGGGAAAATTCAGAATTATGGGGTGATCCAACTTCTGACATCAGCAAGAATCCTATAGCCAAGTGTGTCGGAAAGAGTTCTGCACGAGTGCCCCAAAACTCTGGGCTATCTCAAATGAGAAAAGCTGATCCCCTTCCTGCTTCAGCTTGTAAAGTTAATGCTAATCCCAGTGTTTCAGAAAGTAAGGTTTCATTTTGGAAACGCGTGAAGGATTTTCTGTACACAGGGGACTTGGAGTCAGCATATGTGGAGGCCCTCTACTCTGGCGATGATCTTCTGGTGATTGAGCTAATGGATACAACTGGCCCTGTTCTTGAAAGATTGTCACATGAGGCAGCCAGTGAAATCCTTAGCACTGTGGTAGCACGTCTTGCAAATCAAGGATTTTTGAGCTCCATGATCCCCTGGTTACAACAGGCAAGCAATACTGCTATTTAATGGGCATGCTTTAGATTGTGAGTTTTGATTGTGGAAGGCATGTCATTATTTCTCAGGTTCTCTTCAGTCATAAAATATACTAAAAATGTTTTACAAATTATGGTCATCTTATATGAGATTGAATACACAATTAGTTATGTTATCTGTTATATTGCAAATCTAAATAGATGTCATCTTCCTCCAGCTAGCTACTGCACATCACTGGATGTGTACTATGTAAATCTTACATTTTGACTTCACCTAACGAGACAATTTATCCTAGATTGGCTGAGAGATGAATTAATCTTATGTCAGTCCTCTGCATCCCATTGACATGGAAAACTTGATATAACATATGCAACTGTCAAGTGTGTCTTGTTGACAGTGATATGTGTCTTGAAAGTGTGATTTTTTATTTTCATTACTCTCATTAGTTGCACTGAACTTTTGTGATCTGATAAAGAGAGGCATTCATGATATCTTCATGCTGTTTTATCAGGCTCTGGATCTAAGCAACATTCAAGAATCAAATAATTTTGTTCTACCTACAAGAGTAAAGAAGGAATTCTTGTTAGCAATACAGGAAGCAGCAAGCCATGGAAAATCACCATCCCTGCCAACAGGATGTTAGTTGCACTAATGGTGCAGAAGCTACATCAAGCCTGGGGTGAGGACAATTAGTATTCAATAGCTTCTGATAGCTAATGACTGAGAGAGAGAAAATCCATAGCATGTATCACATAATAGTAGTTTCAAAATTCACTTCTTTGGACCAATGAATGTTTCTCTTGAATCCACTGTTGTTTCCTGATATGGATGGTTGGCATGCTTCAATGCGTTGACTTACAATCTTGTATCTTTTTTACTAGTATGCTCACAATGAACATTATAACATAGGTGGCATTTATTAGTTATAATCAATTCTACCATCCAAGGAATCAACATTATTGAACCTGGGCAGCCAACTTGTTAATACTCATCACTTTATGTGAGTTACATTTTCCTAGTTGTGATAATGTATTTAGTAAAATTAAATGACAGAAGGCCCTCCCCTGATTTAACTTATGTTACTGATAAAATAATTCCTTATGAGAAACATAAACCGATATACCTTTTAGTTTTCCACCACATTCAAGGCTCGCAGCACATTTGAGAATCTTCCAAGTCCCCTTGATCTCCATGATTACTAGATTCAGAAATCTTTTCCCTGCTATCTGGAAATTCTGATATATTTGTCATTCATGCATTTTTAAATGAACTGGAAAATTATACCTGCTAACTTACTAATATGCGACTATTGTTTTGCAGGAAAATGTTTCTCAAAACAGCAACAAAAATATTGGCAAAACCTGCAGTAATTGATGCTGAGGATGAATTTTCAGGCTGACTGTGTTGCCATCTTTGAAATAGCTCAAATGCGTCTTTCCAAGATGTGGTATCTGAAGAATGTATGGAAACATCTTTGTGGTTTCCATGTGCATGGACCATGGTCATGTAATTTTATAGAATGGTTCATGCTTGATCTCATTTTTAGTGTATCATTTTGTTGATTGCTCTGTTGAATCATCTTTTGTTCAAATTGTTGAAAACCACCCTTGTGAGGGGGTGATCTTTGGGGTTTTTGAAATTAGTCCCATTTTAAAAAGATGCCAAATACTTGCTTGAAATACAGAGATAGAAGAGGCCAAATATTCATGCTTTTAAAACTGTTACATGAATGGGGCCTCAGTTGTAGTTGTGGCGTGTATTTTGTTTATTTATTTAACTTCTGCAGAAAGGATAAAAAAACCAAAAAAAAACAACAGAAGGTAACATATCAGTTTGACAGGGAATCTGCCCTGTTTTTGGCTGAGTTTAACCTATTTATTGTCAAACATTAATGTGAAATGCTGGTCATTTGATCTGTTGTGATTATATATAAAAAGTTTAATATGAATCAAGTTGATTTCTGGTCCATGCTATGGCCTATGAGTTACCAAAGGCTCTACAAAAATGCTGCACCATTCAACAAAGGATGCGATGAAATGATAATGACACATTTCCCCAAGTTACATTGTTCTTCGGATGAAACAAAAATTGGAGGCCAAAGTAACCAAATATAGATATCACACTCTTAAGCTCTCAACCAGGCAAGGCATCCTAAGAAAAACGAGAAACAGTGTGACAGCTATAGCTTGTTATGCACATCAACATGACTAGGTGGTTTCTCCATTGCATCTCGTGTAGATTGCTTCTGTATGTCATCGAAGCCTGGCGAACATGAGTACATAACAGGCAACTCGCTCTTGCTCCTGCCATTCCCTGCCTCCGATCTTTTCCTGACCCGGCGTTTTAGTGACTCCGTCGCTCTCACTCTTGCTCAAAATTTTCTTTCTGTCGATCGAGTCGTCCACTTTGCCTTCACGAACCTCATAAAGGGTCACACAACTGCCTCCACTTTGGAACAGCATGTCTTCAGGGGTTTCGGGTTGTTCCTGGAAAGCCGCCAGGATTTCAACTACCTGGCTCATGTTAGGCCTTCCCTTGGGGTTCTGACTAAGGCATTGGTATGCGAGGTTGGCAACCTTTTGTGCAGTTTTAATGGAGTACTGGCCTTCCATTCTAGGGTCCAAGATCTTCAGCAGCTTCTTGTTGTGGATGAGGAGAGGACGAGCCCACTCGACCAGGTTGTGTTCATGGCTTGGCCTGCTCTTGTCCATTGCTTTCCTTCCTATGAGCATTTCGAGGAGGACAACTCCAAAGCCATAGACATCACTTCGAGCAGTCAAATGGCCTGTGAAAATGAATTACACGGCTTGGCATGCATGGCACAGTAGGAGAGTTTTACAAAGATTGCTGCTTACTTGTTGATAAGAACAAAAAAAAATCAGATGGATATGATTTCATGAAACTTGGACGGACAATACCTCATTTAAATCGTGTAACTTGAGTTATAATCAATAAGCATTTACATTTATGGGTAAAGTGGACTTGTTAATTCACGGTTATTCAGTTAGGGCCCGTTTGGGGTGAGACATAAGATTATTTGCCCTTAATAATTATACTGGGATAGATAACAATCCATGCTGAATAAGTAAATTTTTGTTTGGTTGTCTTTTCTGTTATTCTCATTGGAAAACGTAAAATCGATATTTTTGTTGTTTGGTTCACATTGAATAAAATATGGATAAGTGGTAGATAAGAGATGGATAAGAGTTTATAACTTTTTAAATGACAATTATACCCCTGCATAAATTATTTGTGTTTGGGAATAAGTATAAGAGATATGAGTGTGATATGATAGATGTGACAGTTTTTGAAATGTGTGCAGAGAGTGTTAGGTGAGATAAACATTTTAAAATGACAGAGAAGGGTATTTTTATCCATTGGCATAGATAAGCTCTGATAAGCAATTCCACTATTTTCTTAGAATAGTTATCAGGCCTTATCCTAGCTTATCCAGACATAACTATCAAGGTTTATTCTTGTCAAACAAACAGCTGTTTGGAGCTTATTCTACTGTATTCTCCCCTATTCACCCCTTATTCTTCACCCCAAACGGGGGGTTAGAGCTTGTTCTTGTTGGACATGGATAATCCAGACAGAGTTGACACGAGGCAGGTGAATTAGAAAATTAGGTAACCATAAAAGTTTGGGTATTGTGCATATATTTAAGTTTTTCCTTTGATTTTTATTTCAGAGATAGTAATGTCAACCTAGCTAACTCACCGGTCATTACGTACTCTGGAGCTGCATATCCATATGTACCCATCACTCGTGTTGAAACATGAGTTTGATCTCCCATGGGACCGTCTTTTGCAAGTCCAAAATCTGAAAGTTTTGCATTGTAATCCTGAACATAGAGACTCGATATCATTAGTGCAGTTGGTAAAGGCCATGGATATTCTTGATTAGAAAGAACCTATTGGATGATATGAACTTCAGAATTCCTCAAAGCCAATCAATCATGTATAATAAGTTGGTGTTTGCCTTTAATTCTCAGAGTTGAAATTAGTTCTCATTAATGGTTATTATTAATCGCATATCATCTAGAACATTGTAGAAGGGCAATTGTCAAAGGACTAGTGGAACAAGAAGGAACCAACCACATCAAGTAAGATGTTAGATGTTTTGAAATCACGGTATATGATAGGTCTTTCTGCTCCATGTAGAAAAGCAAGCCCCTTTGCAGCACCTAATGCAATCTTCATCCTAGTAGACCACGGCATGGTGAGGCATACCCCTGCCAAAATAATAAACCAGCAGGTTTAACAAAGCAAGCTGGATGCAAAATACTCGACTGTAAAAATTTAAAAAAAATCCTCTCCCATCCAAGGCTGAACTAGTCCACCAAGTTTGGTAATCTTGTTCGATAATTACTGTAACAAATGAAATTTATATAACAATAGATTCCTTCAGAAAGAGGTGAAAATTAGTGGCTGATTCAAAATTTTCAGTACCTTGAAGGCATGTTTTTTTGAAACCAAATGTTAATCCTTCTGTCCCCTGTAAGAGGGATGTATAATGTTTTGGGAAGATGTTCAATGATGAGTTGCATTTACTCAAACTCTTGTTGTTTATCTCTTTCTTTCTTTTTGTGGATAAAGGAGGTGTCCACCACAGTATTTACTATTTTTGATACATATGAACTATGGAGAAAGGTTACAAGAGGGGTGAGCAGGAATCAAAACATCCCCATCACACAATAGCATTTACATCATACGTTGCTGATTCATTCCACCCAGAACACCCCTTCCTCAAGCTGTTTATCTTGATTGGCCTATCAATGCTATTTGTCAATTAAGGATTAGCATATCAATATTTTTGGCATAGGCTATACGGCTATACTACAACCTATTCCATGACATGCTATTGTCCCAACCCATCAAATATGTTTTGGTCAGAAATGATGTTTATGAAAGTTTGTATTAGAAAGGTTAACTATAGTTGGAGCTCAAACACAAATTCATTGATACTACTGAAACAAAAAAATAAGAAGGATAAGGAAAATCTCACTCTAAGGGAGCAATATTAGTTAACATACGTCGAAAAAGCTGTTTCTCTAGGCTTCCACTGGCCATGTATTCATAGACCAAAAGCCGATGCTTGTCCTCACAGCAATAACCAATGAGTTTTACAAGGTTCGGGTGGCTGAGATGCCCGAGGTAGTTCACTTCAGCCTGCAAAAAATGAATAGGCAACGAATAAACGCTACAAGTTCAAATACATCGCAACATATCATCCAGTATAGATTTCATAACACGCATTGGTTATGAGTAAATGTCATCACTGTGAGATGCTTTTAAAATTCTTGATAACCAAATTCAATACAACCAATTCAACCGGGATAAAAAAGAGGAATTACCAGCCATTCCCTATCTCCCTGAAAACCCTCCTGATTAAGCTCCTTCACCGCGACTTCAGTAGACCTAAAACCAGGCCTGACATTCTCATCGATGACTCCCTTGTAAACCGTCCCGAACCCCCCCTCGCCGAGGATCTGATCGGGCCGGAAGTTCCTGGTCGCCAGCCTCAACTCGTTGTAGCTGAAATTATGAACGTCGCCATTTCCGGCGTTCTGTCGGAGGTCCTCCACGTCTCTCGGAACCAAAGGAGGCGCATTTGAAACAGTAGTGCTTGCCGTCGAAGCAACAATCGCCTTGTCTACTTTATGAGGAGGAGGAGGAGGAGGAGCTCCTGTGATCTCTGCAAAAGCAATTTCAAATTTCTATCAATCTTTAACACAAAATATACACATAGAGACTGAATGAGTGTGTGTGAGTGAGTGAAACCTGGGCATTGAAGGAGCTGAGAATCCTTGCTCATACAAACCCCCATTTCGGACTTTCAGTTGCTCTCGCTCTCTCTCTCTCTATGGATGGATGTCCGAATCATAGGTTTGTATTGCTTTTGATATTAGGTTTTCTTGGTTTCGATCGGTCGATTTTTTTTTTTTTGTGTATTTGAAACTTTAAATTATTCTATTTTAAATATTTTCTTGGATTTGTCGTGCGAATCGCCGATCGAAAAGGAAAGAAAATCGAAGTGTTAAAAAAAGCTGGGTTTTCATCGGCATCTGATCCGTACAAGGTGCACCCAGTGAAATAACGAAAATGCCATCCTGTGATTGGTGGGGGTCGATGCGACCGAGAGACCGTCAAATATTGGATTCGATCAAACGACGCGTTGAGAGACGAGACTTTCTTTATTTATGTTGGGGTAAAATGCATTCGGACCCGCTGAAGTTTTTGAAACCCGCAGAAGTACCCTCTGAAGTTAAAAAACATGTATTTACACCCTCTATCGTTAGATTTTTCATTAAGATGAGACAAAAATACTTTAAAATTATTATTTTAGTCATTTAACTAATTTTGTAAATATCCAAAAAAAAATCAAATTAACTTTAAATATGCTTCATAAATATTAATTACTACAATAATTAAATCTTCAAATACATTTAGATCAATTTATTACGAGAATTAACTCACATTACAGTCAATAAAAAAATGAAAATACGATAATTATTTAATTAAAATATGTAAAATCGTACTTTTATTCTATTTTAATGGAAAATCTAACGGCAAGGGGTGTAAGTGTATGTTTTGAAACTTGAGAGGGTTCTTTTGCAGGTTTCAAAGACTTTAGGGGGGTCTAAACACAATTTACCATTTGTGTTTTTAATCAACGTTTGATTGTTTTGGGAGGGGACTTGGGCCGAGTCAAGCACAGTGAGTCGCACAAAAACTTGTGGGCTCGCTTAGCTGGCCAAACGCGTCCGATGTGTCTCAGTCCACTGTTGAAAAATAATTTCTAGATAAATTGATGTTGAAATCCAGTGTTGAAAAATAATTTCTAGATAAAATGATGTTGAAATTATTTATTTTTCAAATATACCTATTGTTGTCGCATTTTTATTATTGAATTTGAAATACAAATCTGAAAATGATAAGATAGTAGGATAAAAAAAAACCTTGAAATTGATATTATATACTTTCTCTTTTTTTTTCCAACTAGACTAGATCTAGATATATAATCATTCGGTTAAAAGCATGCAATTCTTTTTTCATTTAAAGATGCATATGAAATTTATTGGATTGTGTATTTTATTTTATTTTTATAAAAATGTGCCCTCCAAACATAGAGAATAACGAACTATCTTACACAGCTTGCCAAATAAAGAGTAGAATAAGTGAAGAACAACTGGTTCGACCACTTGAAGCTTAACCAACTAACTAATTATTCACAACATGTCAAATAAAGAGGAGAATAACAATGGGCATTGACACAACCAGCCTCACTTTTTTAGTTTTTTTTTTTTTTATCAAAACCCATAACCCGCCCTACAACGTGTGGAACAATGTTTTCTTCCAGCCTTAGTATATCATTTTTATTTAATTCATCAGAAAAAAATAATAAATCTATTTGTTAAAGAAAAATAAGAAAATAAGAAGCAGGGAACTCCCTATATCTATAACTGTCAACCATAATAGTCATGAAGACTGACACCAATTATCATTCCTGAACCTTTCCTACAATTAGAATCATTCATAGATCCTCATACAATATGAAGAATAGACAATAATGCAGATGAGAAAATAATGTATCTGGGTGCAACCTTTTATGTGAATAATTAACAATGTATTTCAATAGGACGGGTAATCCGAGTCATCACTTCGGTGAGAAGTACTTCTCCTGTTCATGCTCGAGTGCGCTGGACCAATCGTACGAGTGCTTGCACCACTTCTGACATGGGAGGCCTGAATTCTGGTTCCGACTGGATAAACATAATTAGATAGTCAGTAGTTAGTGTAGAAAGAAAAAGATGAGAATGCCACTTAACAGATGCATTACAATACCAGATACTTATATTCATTCATTGCTCCATTTGTCTGAAAAACAGAAGGGGCAGTAGTTGCCTGAACACATAGGGCAATACCATCAGCAAATCGAGATAATGACTTGGGAGGATAGAGTCCACAGAGAACAGGGTCGACCATCTTGGTCAATGCATCAATGTCATGTAGCTGTGGCGTGCTCCACCGTACCAGGGTTTTGCTCTGTTCTAGGCTTTGAACTGATATCCAAATCGTCCAAGATAGGTTTTGGTACCACAACCATATCAGATATATTAATGACATTTATATTATACCTCATAAAACTTTGCCAAGCCACAGTCAGACAGGTGGGGATTAAGCTCTGTGTCAAGTAAGATGTTGGCTGACTTAATGTTCTTGTGAATTGCTGAGGGAGAGCAGACTTCATTAAGATACCTGAAGCGATATGTCCCATCTAAATAAAAATTTAAAAAGAAAGATATTATGGATGCAATTACCATATAATATTATGCAAAAATAATTGATCAGTGGCTAATTCATTGGTGAGCCTGAGCAAAGCCAAATAATCAGAAACCAGATTCATGTATGATGATGACCTATATGCAATTCCCTATTTGAATTTGATGCCAGAATCATAAACAAGAGTTCACATTGTTTGATTCAAGTTCCATTTGGCCTATTATATCTGAACATGAAAGCTCAAAGACGGGTTCACACAGGATATCTTGTGTTATGGACCAATGTTCAGTTACTCATCACACAGATAAACCATGGGTAATGATTCTTCAAAAACAGGCAAGAATGCTACACCAGCAATCACAGGTGGTAACAGTGATCAGAATGATGGTGCACTTGCTCGTACAAGACCAAAAAGAGAAACTAAATTTATATCATCTTTTTAAAAGGTGACTATCAAAACAAACAAACAAAAAAACCGCTATTTAAAAGGATCTATCATTTAAGTTCCATGCTCTGTGCAATCCAATCTGCGCGCAGGACTTACTCTACAGCCCGAGCTGTCCCAAGAGCAATCCTAAGTCAATGGCCTGCTATAGTCTTCTGAAAGATGCAAGAATTGATGAAGAGAACTGTCCCTCAGGAATTCATAAACTAGAAGGTGTTGACCAGCTTCTGAACAGTAATTAACAAGTTCTGTAATGTTAGGATGGCACTGGCACGAGATGCCGGAAACCACCTCCATGAAATCTTCAGAACGAAGCAGAGAGGATTCTATTTTCTTCATGGCAAGAATCTGATTATCATACAGAGGAGAGCAATACATACGATCATGCATAATGATGAAAAAGAAATGTACGTGAATTTAGATAACACGGTGAATTTTGTCATGCATTGGAAGTGTAGCACTTTCTCATAGACTACGTGCAGTTCAGCCTAGCATGGGTTTCCAAATTGCCGTCTACCAAATTTCAAATCAAAAGAAACATGTTCTCACTGGTTTAAATAATTGTAGATATTGATGAACAACAAAACAAAGAAATTTTATTTGAAAATAAAAATGAAGAAACCAAGAGTGAAATACACCGATCAACAGAAAACAAGGGAGGGCAATATTTTCTATTGTGTTATGACATAATATTCCACGTGGTAAAACTATTTTTAAAGACACGAACATCTCTCAGATAAAACCAACGGAATGTTGATATGATCCTCCAGAAATGTCAGCTTGCAGTACACTTATGTGTCATGCCTGAAGATAATATATTATATTTTCTTGCATTGCCAGTTTCCTGTATATAGGCAATTAGAGGAGATACAGAATCACTCCTGCAAATTCATCAATTTCTCATATCAATTTATCTATGTCCATCCATGACTTAGTATGTTGCTTCCCTTCTGTGTTCTTCCCAAAACTACCAGCATTAACTTTCCCTGATCAAGTTAAAAATAATTCATAGATTCCTATTATTTAATAGTTCTATGGAAACCAAGAATGCAAAAAATTTGCTAGGCCTATCTTTTAAGTTTGGATACTTATATCTAAATATATGGTGTTGAAGACATATAATGATGAACCTGATTTTGACAAGTTCTTACCATCTAATTTTTTGATAATTTATAAAATAATACTCATTAGCATCTTAAGATCACCTTTCCTCACATAAATTTCAGATAAATCTTTTCCAGATAGGCGCGGATTAAAGAAAGAAACAAATAATGGATTTCATGGGCCATTATAAAGCATGGTTTGAAATTCAATCTCAAATGAAAAACAATACAAAAAAAGGGTCACGCGATGGTATGTCATACATTTCTGTCACAGATGAGCTTAAGCATGTGATTCCTTTCCATAACTGCCTACAAGGGTCACCCCCATTTGCGGTCCAACCATTCAATTGGGGAGGAAAATACATGCTTCTGCACATTACATTAAGGGCAGAAAGAATTTTTGCATAGGACCGGGATAAACAAGCGGAGGTAGCGTTCCCACCTTACCCACATGTTTGTTAACGATTATTCGATTGAATTTTTTATGGGACCGGAACAGACAAGCGGAGATAGTCTTCCCAACTCCACCATCCCAACTCCACCATAAGGTCAACCACGGGAGAGGGCTCTCCGATGTCAAAAAAAAAAACATTAAGGGCAGAAACTGCAACAAAAAATAAAAATAAAATAATCAAAGTAAACCATATATTTATTGAAAATTGAAAGCGAGAAGAGACAGAAAGATTACACATACACCATGAGGAGAGTCAGTGTTGCCATAGATGGGGATCGAAAACCAGAAAAAACAAGAGAAATAAAAACTCAAACAAACAAACAAGCATCTTCACAGGAACCCTAGATGCTAGAGGTCACTCCATTTGAAACCCCCCAAACCAACCAAAAAAAATTATTGAATAAGAACAAAAAGAAAAGAGAGAGACTTGGGGGTTTCTCGCTCGACATTCTATTTTCGCTCTCCATGGTTTTGCTGTTTTGGTGTTTCCCGCTCAAATTTAGTGGATATTGGGCCCCATTTAGATTCTCGTCGGACGAATTTTGCAGTAGGAAATCCTTGACAAAATGTAACTGCGGATTCGAAACATTTTTTTTTCGCTTATCAATTTATATCTCACATTTTAAAAGCCTTGAAAATAAGGAAAATGAGAGATATATATAGCTACTCCACGTACAATCTCATCCACAGTTTACATTGTTTTTTTTTTTAAAAAAAAAAGCGTACTCTTTTTATTGAAATGCATGTTATTATATAAAATGAAATATATATAAAAAAATATGATATCACATATTTTTTTGTTTTTAAAAAATTTAAAAAAATTGTGTTATATACTGTAATTAGATCACGTATACACTATGATAGTGTTATACGTATTGTGTTATCATAGTGTATGAAGTTGTAAAATAAAATGAATCCTTTAAAAGTAATGATTCTCAAGCGCGCTCTAACTTTGCAAAACGTGAACATCTATAATACAAAGGGTGCGTTTGGTTGCGCGATTGTAAAACTGATTCTGTAGGAATCTGCGATTGCAAACCTGATTCTGCAGGAAGCTCACTTTCTCAGCTTTTTGAAATTGCAGCTTTTGGGCACTATTTGTCTGCAATCGCTGGGTTTAAAACTGCGATTACAAAACTGTTTGGTTGCGCGATTGCAAACGCAGCTTCCTGTAATCGCAATCGCAGCGCAATCGCGCAACCAAACGCACCCAAAGACTTTTTCAGTATTGCATTGGAGCAATTAATATATTTTAGCCTTTGAAAACTCCGGATACATTGATTTTCTAAATGAACCTTTCAAAGAAAAATGATAGGTCCAATCCATCTTTATTTGCAACCCATGTACAACCCCCAACTGTTCCAAGTATATAATCAGCCTTAGGAAGTTCCGATGTATCAATTTTACACAACATCTAGATTAGTGAAAAATGACACATTTCAAGTAGTTATCAAAATTTTTACTATCCTTCTAACAGTACATCGTCGGGTTAAGTATGAATTATTCAATCAGTACAAGTAGGTGACATATAAATACACTTGCAAAAGAAACAAATATTTTACAGGAGCAAAATTACAAGGACACTGGATATATAGGTTAGACAGCATAATGAAAACACCCCGACTATTTTAGATCTTCTACGTATGTCTGGCATGAAAGGCTTGGCTTGATTCGGCCTGACCCGATGGGGATCCATGCTTCGCGAGCTTTTTCAGTATACATGCCATGGCAATCTTGGTGGCGAGGGCGGAGCGGCCTCGGGATAGGCAAACGATCCCACCAAGAAGGAGAAGACCATTCGCCACCCATTTTTTGGATGAGCTGTTGAATAGTTTCCCCTGCTGCTGGGTGACAATGCCCTGAGAGCTTTGCGAAGGACCACTGGTGCTCGTTTCTTCATCACTCTCCAGTCCAGGTGGGACCTATGTGACAACAAGGAAATATCGACAAAGATAAGGAATGAGGTTCATAGGGGAAAAAAAACATTGTAACTTCCAAAAACTTGCATCCACGGTGAATGAGAATCCTCAGGATTTACATCCTGGTTGATGAGATTGTAGAGGAGGATATCTTGCGATTATATATATGCAGCGTTGGAAAATGAGTTTGGAACAGACTGCTTGTACATGAATCATACTTCATCCAAACTCCTTTCTAAATGCCTCTCCAGCAGTCTAAACTTTTGAAGAAAGTGAAAAACAGCTTTTACTTACAAAAAAACAGCTTTTCAAACTATGTTTCAAGAGCTGCTTTAAGTGAACAGCTGTTTTCCAAAAGCAGCCTAAGATAGTGATTAGTGATCTGATTTGATAACAGTCATTCACCATCACAAGCAAATTGTCTGAATTTAATCAATGATATGTGAAGATTCAGTAATCCAGTGTGGCATATGACTAACCAGATCATGACTGAATTCATAGGTTACTTTCTGGATGGATGGTTATGTACTTTTAAAAGGCTCTTCAGTATAATAACCAATCTATTATGGAGTGTAGGTCAAGGAAGGAAAACCTTGATCCGATGTGGCTCACCTTCTGGATAAAATTTAGTGCAGTGGTAGCTGAGGTTGATCGGATATGGTGGCGCCTTAGTGGATACTTACGGAGTGCATTATCCATCTTGCACACATAACTCCATATCCCCTTGGCAAAGGCCAGCTTCGCCATCTCCACATTCATCCCAGCATCTTCCTGATGCACCATTTTGATCTCACATGCATCTCTTCCAGGGACTGCAAATGTTAATTATAGACAAAACATTAGGGATTGACTCTGACCAATAATAAAAATCCAGTCATATATGCTCCAATAGGTATAAACAGACATACATAAATGCAAGCATAATATAGTCTAATACTACAGTCTCCAGGATTCAAGGTGAATATCAATATTCAAACTACATTAATTGACTACAATATAGTACAGAATGCCCAAGTGGAGCCTGGTTTGAACAAGATGGCTGAGCCAACCCACAAGTCAATCAATTAGTATCTCAAAGTCAAATGAAAATTATCTGTATTGCTAGTCATTTTAATCAGATGTTCTCACTGCATAAAGAAAGTTAAAAGAACAAGAAGAAACATTACTTGCCTTTCCTTATTCGCCAGCCAGATCTGAAAAAGCCAACCCGTACATACTTCTTTTGCGGTGGGTGCAGATTGTGATCACAACCCTAGACATCATTCACGGAAAGACAAATCAGAATTGATTAGGCAAAAAAGACATTACAAGAATGCAATATACAAAATGCTCCAAGGTACCACTACAACTAATGAAATGTAACCCATCTTAAGAACTACACTGTGTAAAAAAATTGGGAATTAAAATAATATTCCAACTAGATGGTGCACAATACATGGCTTTTTATTTTTTTAAGAATTCAACTAACTCACAAGATAGGCAAAATGACAAAAAACCTTGGATTCTAACACTGACTTTTCATAACCGTTAACTTCCATTATTAACAAAAAAAGATAACTCTCATTGTTCATAAAATCAGTAACAATAATTTTTCAATGAAGGACTATATTTGATGATTTCATATATGACGATGGCTGATGATTTTATGTGTTTCAACCATCACTCAGATCTGTAAAAGCTTATCCATGCCTTGTTGTCGATACGACGATTTATAAGATCATTACAAGTGATGCACAAAATATAGAAAACTATACTGTGTGACACTTCCAACGGCATTAAGATCAGGTACTCATTTTATTATGGATCCAAAAAATGTAAATATGCCCAAGGCTTCCTTTCCACATGCATGACTTTCGGATGCCCAAATTTTACGTTTTTTTGTATATCATACCTTGATAAGGCAGTAGAATACTCCGTCTGGACCTTCCCAAACACGCCAAGCCAATATGTATTCTCTTGGTGTTAGGAGAGGGAACTTTTTCAATGTACGCCCAATTTCTATCCCACTGATTGCATCAACCTGCAACTGGTCATGTTCAACAACCATCTTGTCCCACTCTTTCCTATATTCATTATCCATGTAGAAGTCCCTTAAAAGCTTGGTCGAGCAGTTTTCAAATATTGTGACACTGAGGTACTTCAGGGGACCATCCTGCATAAAAGAACAGAAGTACCATGTATCAATATGATTGCTAACATCAGTCAACAAAATTACATTAGGTCGGTCTACGGATCCAATTATCTTTAAAAAAATCACTAGAAAATTATGTGCTGCCTTTAGTCAATTCTGGGATCAGAAAGATATAAAATCATTCACATATGATGAGGGAGCACAACAATTGACCAGCCAACAAGGGAAAAATCATCGGTTAACTTGCATTCTTCAGATGCTCAGGCATTCCGCTAATGCTTATTGAAGTCCTCAAAAACAATGTGACAGAATGAACTCAGATCAGACAATAAGTTGGCAGACCAGAGAGGGGACCCAAAATGAGCTGATAAGAAAGTGTGTTGAGCAACAGACACTTATAAATTATAGCCATAACTCATAAGATCTCCTTAAAAGCCCCTCACTTACGGGATCATGGATTGTTTGCCTGGGAGATGTTGTATTTTGTATTTATAAATGCAGTACCAAACATCATTAATTAATAGCATGACAACATCATATTTATAAGAACAACTGTACGTTAGCAGATTTGTCATCGAACCAAAAAGAAAAATATGGGGATATCATCCGAGATCAGAAAACATTAATTGAAAACATCTGGAATCAATTATATAGGACATAAGTATTATGAGTTTATGACATCATCCATGCTACTAGAAACAAATCAAAATATAAAAAGAATGAACACCGTATTGTATCAAAATATGTTTCACATGGTTAACTTACAATCCTAAAGCCCATTATGTGAAGTTGGGCTCAAGTTCGTTGGGCTCAAGTTCTCAGACGTGCAACTTTATGAAATATTTGAAAAGCACAGGGAACTTTGAAAACAAATGATAAATACAAAGCATAGCACAAACCTTTGGCCTCATGCACTTAGCATTGTAAGACATAAGATCATTTCTTTTGTCTATGACATTTTCCCATCTCTCATTTCCACTGAATTTCTCTTCCAGATCATCTATTAGATCCCTCAAATCATCATCAGATATGATCTGCGCGATTCTGCACACACAAAAGTAACAAAAAAAATAGTGACTTCAGGTAACACACAGGAAAAAGATAGCATGAATTTGCTTCCTGCATTGGCATATATGAAATAAAAACTCATAAGAAATATTCAAATATTTCCATGACAGGAGACAAAATACATGATGTGTCTGAGATATTAAAATTTGTAGATGCTGGATTCTTTTATCACCTCTTGAGGGTGTTAAAAAAAGAAGAAATATTCACAAAAATCACCTAGATTACATGTGTGAAGCATATAACTTTTTTTTATCAGGCCTTTTGCAGTTTAATTCACTTGTGGAACTTCCGCTCACGAGCATTTCAAGTGTGTGACGAAAATTTTAAAGACCAAGGTCATAAACCATTGTTAGCATGTGGAGGAACTAAACATGGTCCCATCATTCTGAAGGCCTGAATCTTCACCAGAGGTCAAGAAGAAGTATTGCACAGGTCACGATATGCTATGATGTAACAGATCAATTTTCAAATATATAAATATAAATATTATATGATATGAAAATGTTATTACTGGCAGTAACGATAACTAATTAAAAATTGAATGTTTCCATTGAACAGGTCATGGTATGCCATCAGTAAAAGATGTAAGCTCTATAAAATACAACAATTTTAAGCTCTAAAATAAAAGAATGTCATATCACATTGGTTGACATGAATAATTGAAAATACTATGAGAAAAGACTAAAAAACTGATTGAGGTTTGTGAGGCTCAACAAAGGCCAAAATTCTTCACCACAAAAAGTCTCGAAAAGGGCCATGATGGTGACTGTAGTTGTTAAACATGCCAAGAAAATTTATGAACGCAAAATTCAGCACAGAAGACACCACATATAAATGCAAAGTTGCAAACAAATAAGCTGCATGCCACAAAAAAAGTCTCAAATGTTGTCAGTGGACACAAATATGGTTCAGGATAAGGCATTGATGGTGACAGCAGAAGTTAGTTTCCACAATAGTTTGTCAACTTGTTCGAGTCAGCATGCCTATCACCTTATCCATCTTAACCTGCTCCAGATAAAAATCGGAAATATTGCACGATGAAGTACCTAAATTGGTGAAAAAACTTAAGCTATGTAATCAGACATGTTCTACATACAGTGAATCAAGTCACCCAAGTTAGTAAAAAAAATAAGCATATCAGGTGGCAATCCAGGGAAACCAATCCGACAAGCATGATATTAGAACAAACCATGCTCATCATCGATTGCATATCACTTTGACATTAATAAATCAGTCAAAGGACATGTCGCCCTAAAAAGATTCAGGTAGACTCACTGTTGATCACTTTCTGAAGACATCATTCCAATGAAGTGTAGATTAAAAGAAATCCAAAAGGGCAATTCATATGTCACTGTTTCCATTCATTAGATTACCAAACCTAGAATTCTATTTGAATAGCTCACCAATCTTAGCACGAAAATCATCAATTCAAGACAGAGAGAGTAATCAAAGCCGCAAATTCAAGAAATCAAAACAGCTAAGAAGCTATGATCGAAATCAAATTTTAGACGAATAAGACAGAGGGAGATGAACCGATCACCAAAACTGACCTGAAATCAGACTTCGGAGGAGGAGCGACGGTCAAAGCGGCGATCGAGGCTGAACCCCGTCGGTCGCGGCGGCGCCTGGCGAGCGACGAGAGGATATGCCAGGAGAGGAGGAGGAGGAGAAGCAACGCCGTAGCCCAGCCGCCGCGGGGATTCTCCCTCCAGAACTCCTCCGAAGCACCGGCGATTCCCGCCATGATCGAAGAGGGAAGAAGAGGCTCACCTTTCATTGTTAGAGAGAGAGAGAGAGAGAGAGAGAGAGATGAAACTTGGGAGAGAGTCTTCTTGGGAATTCCTTGTATCTCCTCCGAAAATGTGAAATCACTGTGTGGGACCCAGCTGGCAGCGGCAAATTTTTTTTGTTTTTTGTCCCTCAGGTTGCTGCTAATCAAAGTATATTCATTTATAATTAATTAATGCCCACTTCTATTATACCCTGTTTAGAATCACTTAATAAAATTGATTTTGTTTTTAATTAAATAGAAAGCTAAAAAGTATTGTTAAATGTTATCTAAAAAGATGACTTAATTAAAAAGTTGTTTTCAGTTTTTAGTGTAGAAAATTTGTTTTTAAAAAAACATAAAAAATGCATTTTTCAGGAATCAAATCTATTTAAATATTTTATTCACAATTTTATTTTTCAAACGTATTTTCAAAACTAGTTTGACATAGAACAAGGATTGAATAAAAAAATAATTAAGTTAAATCGCATGATATCTCATATGACATAAAAAAAAAAATTTAAATCACATGTTATCACATTGAGCATAAATTATCTTTTTCATTTGACGATGTCGTCAATGTAAGGCTAAACATCTCATCATCACTCAATTCATGGCCTCTTAGGTCTCCCCTCAATATGTCAGGTGTCACGATCACCTCCCTTAATGAGCAACACATTCCCAGGTGGGAGTCATGCCCACCATCGTGTATAGCATATCAGTATGTCTAGTATTCTGTTCACACCGAGCATTGGCGTGCCAAGGTTTTAGGTGTCTATCACCGCTTCCCCGGACACCTTCCAAAACTACCTGCACTGCATCTGGACCCAAACCTGGTCCCTTCAGAAGAAGAGCTATGAGGACCTGTAAATTGGTTACACACCCCATCAATGCAAAACTGGTATATTTTAAGACTTATTATAGGTGATGAAATAATTTTATGTTGAAACAAATTTATTTTAGCATGTAAACTCATAAAATGGGTCCTTGTGTGTATTCACACATACAATTTTTTTAGTGAAAAAAAAAAAAATTTGCATCTGAACTAGGTGGCCCGCTTAAGATTAATTAATGATCAGTTTAATAAATCCGACTCAAGTAGTAGTCGCTGCAATGAGTTCCTATTTCATTTTGCTGTTTTCCTTTTGGTCCTCACCTGGTCTAAGGAAGGAGGGGCTAAGCCAGCCAATTATCCGAAAAAATCCAAATCCGATCCAAATCCGTATCCGAAAAATTAGAAATATCCGATATTCGAAGATCTGGAGTGCGGATATGGATATTAGTCTATCTGATTCGAAAAATATCCGTATCCGACATATATTATAAAAATATATATATTTGTATTATATATTATTTTTATTTTTATCTTGTATGATTAATCATACTGATAATATATTATAGTACTATTAAATTTTCAATATATGATATCTGAAAGAAAGAATAAGCCTTAAAAATTCACTTTTAATTTTGATTTCTCTCTAAAATATTACTTAATTATCCAAATTAATATTAATATTTAAACATGTCAATTATCCGAAAAATATCTGTATCCGAAGGGATCCGAATCCAAAAATTAATATCTGTATCTGAATCCAAAAGTTAGGCTATGGATATTGGCATATCCGATCCGTATCCGTCCGATCGACAGGCTTAGGTCACACCTCTTGTGTGGTCAACTTTCTTCTTGAGCTATTGAGGTTTGTATTTTCCTCTTTTCTACTCTTCCATCTCTTCTGTGTTTAGGAGATTCTGAGTAACTTGTTAACAAAGTTCATATATAGTCTACCAATTTTTTAATAAAAGAAATCCGCCTCAAAAAGAAATAATTATGATAAATTTCATAAAAAAAAATTTTACTTGGAATATATGTATATATATTAATAGATACAAGAGTAAAAGATTTAATAAGTAAATTTTTATACTAAAATTTGCCATCCCTGGTGTCATATTTATCCATTTAAGCTAAAAATCATTTTTTTAAGAAATTTTAAACCATTTATAAGGCCATCTTCAGCGCTTATTCAAACCTATACCCAAATTTTATTTAAAATTTAAGTAAAAGTTTAATTTGATATGATGTGTCTTCAACCATCACTTTGTATTTACTCAAATTTTTAAAAAAATTCACATCTTCTTCTAATTATTTTCTATAAACATTTTCAAAATCCTTTCTCCAAATATTTTTTCTTCAAAATATCTAAATCTAAATTTAAAAATTATATCATCCAATTTTTTAAAAAATGTAAAAATAATATATTTTTTATTAGAGTAAAATAAGAAGTTAAAAAATAAAAATAAAGACTTAAAAAAAAAAACCATTTTTTTTTGTTTTTGTTTCAAGAGATGGTGAAAATTTTGAAGGATGAAAATACATTTAACATAATTCAACTAAATGTGAAGTTGAAGAAAAAAAAATTGTCACGTAGGAGAAAATGTGAAGATAAAGAAAAAATGTTAAAAATTTGATTAAAGATTTGAGTCTTACAAACAAAACAAAAAAAAACAAGAGGAGGAGGGAGAAACACCTCCCCCAACTCGCAAGAAAAAGTAAAAAGAAGTCGAAAATAATGTTGCAGAGGATCCTAAACCACCATGGTGTCTAAACATAATCAGGGATCAAATTTTCAAGCAAAAATAAATAAATAAATATAATTGGTTGGGGGACCCAAGTATCTATATAGATTGTTCAAACTTAGACCTGTTCTTTATATTGATTTTACAAATATGAACATGGATCGTCGGTCTCTGAATGGCGGTGCCCCCCACAAACACAAGATATTTTAAATAAAAAAATATCATTCAGGATGACAGGATTTGTTTAGTTTTATATTAATATTAGATGTCTTAATATGCAGTCCTGCACCTCCTATTTAATCTTGGACGGATCGATAATAATTTTAAAAAAAGAGACTTGCTTGATTGATAAGTTGTACAGCTTTTTCAATGCGTGGAACCCGTTTGTTCAAAGCTCCCTTTATGACAGAAATCGACCGGAGGGAAGGAATGGAATCCCCTTGACCATACAATTATCAAACCAAAACCAATAATAAACATTAGGAAAGAAAGAAAGTATCAATCCCTGCATTATGTCACATAGTAGTATATAAAATCATCAGACAGATTATTTTAAAAAAATGTAAAAATATATTTATTTAATTCAATTCAATCAAATAGATTTTTTTATATATAAATGTAAGTATTTGTTAAACAAGTATATACTACAAATAAATCAAACTATATATATATATTGGAAAAACATTGTTTTTTAATCTTGAAAATCACAACAAAATTAGGACTAAATATAGAGTAAGAAAAATCTAACAAATTTGGTGCATCAAAGCACGCAAAAGCGTTTTTTGAAATACAGATTTCGGCCCACTCTTATGCAATAGTTCATTGACGGTCCACTCCGAAAATATAACAATCTTTAACCCTTCTCAAGATGTACTAAAAGTGTAAATGTTTTAAGGAACACATGAAAATCTTTACAAATAGAAGATCTCTTTTTCTCAGTTTTTTATGTTTTATGTTGGGCTCAGACTGAGTCACGTTTGGTGCTCTCTGCATTTTGTTTCTCTATTACGGACTGCAGGTTTTTTATTGAATTAAATTAAATTCTCAGCATTTGTCATCTACAAACACCCCTAAAAATATATATATACAATAAAGAGGTGCATAGACACCCATTAAATGACAACGGTTTCTAGCTGTTAATAATCAAAAGTAGTTTTTTTTTTGTTTGTACAAAGGCCCGAATAGAATGATACAATCCTAACATACAAAGGGTCCGTTTGGTTCCGCGTTGGGCGGATTCCACTTTTTCAAAAAGTAGATTCTGTCCAAACGCGCAACCAAACGGGTCGGATTCCGGCGGAATCAAAAGCTGGATTTCTTTTAATTTCTCTCTCGAAATCCGTGTTTTTAAAATCTCAAAAAGAACGATTTTTTGTCGGAATCGTTTTTTAATTGAAAAGCAACTTTTTCTACCAAACATTAAATTCCTTTCAAATATTGATTCCTGAATTAAAAAAAAACATCCAAAAAGTCAAAAGTCTAAAATCATCTTAAAAAGCAGCTTTATTCCAAAATCTACTTTTCAATCTGTGTTTCCAAACGAAGTCAAAGACAAACCTATGACTAGTATTGGCTCATAGGCCATAAACTTGTGGGTGCAAGTCCACGATAAACAAACCAGCCCGCACTGAAGACTTGAAATTTTTTTTTTTTGGGTTCTCCTTGTTATCAATCTGATTAGAACCTTGACATTCCCTTGAAAGGGCGTCACTTCCCAAATGATCAAAACCATTGGGGACAACCAAAAGTAGTTTTTAAACGAAGCCAAAAGTCACTTTGAAAAGATGTAATCAAATCAAACAAACAGTAAAATTCAGGATTAAAACTGTTTTTGACCTTTGGCTCTTCAAAAAAGGGTACATATCACGACTCTATCAAACTCGTCTAGTCTAGTCTAGAGATAAATACATATGCATAACCCAGAAAAAATAATTTCACAAATAAAAATAAAATAAAATTTTAATAATATGAGAAGTCTGGAAAAGTGATTAAAAGAATGACTAAAAGATTTTCTTTTCATTATTTAAAAGAGACTGTATCCCTGTGATTTGCACGAACCACAACCAATAGCCGTGTCTTGTATAGATATGGGCTTCCAACATTGTTCAAGGGAAAAGGAAAAACCAAGCCTCCCCATGCATGATCTCTATATTATTTGAACTTTTATTATTTGAAAAGAAGAAGTTTCAAGTTACTAAGGGTGTATTTAGTTATGCGATTGTGCAATTTTTGTGATTGTAATAAACAGTTTTATTGCAGCAGCTTTATGCAGACAGATTTCAGATAAATAGTGTCTAAAATATGCGATTTCAAAAAGTTGAGGGATGAGCTTCGTGAAGAATCAGCTTTACAGTCGTACAACCAAACACACCCTAACAAAGCCTCATTCACTTTCACGCATTTGCCTTGAAATATATATAATAAAAGCCTGCACTCATATCATAGTAATAACAAATCATTTAAACATTCCAGAACAAAAGGGATGTTAGTATGTTACATGTATTACTGCAACATGAAAAACATTCGGTTCTTCGAGCCATACTTATTAAAAATATAAATATTTGAACATCCCCGATCAAAAAAGCTGTATGCAACTCTCTTTTTCTTGAATGTCTCCCCAGACTTGCTCACCATTTCTTTTAGGAAAAAAATTGCTCACCGTGTTGACTTGAAAGAGTGTTTATATCATGATTTCAAATAAAAGATCAAACGACTTTCTATCAAATTGATCTTGTGTCTTCAATTCATAAACTAATTTAAAAATAGGTTATTGAGAGTTAGTCAATTAATATGAATGAAAACTTGGTATCACATAATATCAATATGAGACATGATTAGGTGAAGTCAATGCGGTTGGTGTAAATCGCATATATACATCATTTATGAAGATATATGCGTCGATAAAGAAAACATATCAGCTCATCAAAGTATGTGCCTCAAACTGAACTATATGTTATCTTTATTGACATCCCTTTGAAAAACGTAGATATGTAATTTACACATGCCACATTATCTTACCCAATCACTTTCCATATCAATTTATTCATACAAGACTATCAAATTTTATTCTTAGACTATCCATACATGACACCAAATAAGATTCATTATGTAATTCAACCCAAGGCACGTGGTCCTAATTTTCATCCTACGAGTGCTACAAAACCATTCCAAGTGTAATATATATTTTCAAAGTTAAGGATGTTGGAGTGTTGTTGCAGTGATTGCACATGCATGAAAGAAAATGATGAGCAATGGGTAGAAATCAGTCTTCGATTCACAAAAGGCCAACAGTACAACAAATGATATGTCTCTGATCATGTCTTTGTTTGCATCCACTGTCAGACATGGCCAATGAAGGTCGATGTGTGTTTGTCCTTTTTTTTAATGGTAAAAAAATAGGAGAAAAAGAGCACACCAAACAAAAATCGTACCACACAAGTTTTTTTTTATACTGTTCATGAGTCATGGCTTTGCATAAAAGCAATGTTAACGGGTTTTCCAACACATAATAACGTGGTTTCTTTATAATCATTTTATTATTTATATTTATATATAGAATTTACATCTTTAAATCTGTATCAATTTTTTATGTGCTAACACAATTGTGGTTTCGAATATTTAATGAACCATGGTTCATTTTAATACAAGCTGCATATACTCTTGGAGTGGGGATCTCATAAAAAAAAAGCTAAAAAATGAATATGAAAAGAAAACAATGTGTCATTTACGAGGAGGGATTGGAACGTCAGGATTGGGTCTCACGTTCTCTACAACATAAATCATTGGAAAGCAAATATATATTATAAGTAAACAATGTTTTTATTTAATATTTTGTTAAGTTAAAAGTCTTTATATATATCATTTTTAAAAGACTTTGAACGTATTAAATGTAGTTCAGACTTGCTATGTTTTCAACGGTCCAGATTTGAAGTGAGAGAACAATAAAATCCCTGACTTTTCAGTACTCCAGATTGTCTTCCATATATCGTCTCCTATTTGTTTTAACCATTTCTCGGAAACTTCGATCACATGATCGGACAGTTTCACATTCCGAAAATGCCATTCGCGGATAAAATACCACCGTTGGAACCCCCAGTTTCATAGGGGTATTTCAGTCATTTAGTTTTTTATATAATTATTTCGTGGGACAATCTCTGGTGCGGGCTGAGCCCGAGAAGCTTCGGATGTGATGTCTTAAACACGCCTTCGAATCTCTTAAATTTACGAACATGCCCTTTCTGACTTTTTTTTTTAATAATTTGCGAAATAAATCTCTTTTTATTTCACATCCCTCGTAATTTAGACAAATAACTTAATTAGAATTCTCACGTATTTAAACACATATTTAAATTTTTTATGTATGCCCAATTGAGATGAACAAGATGTCTTAAATGTCACACATGCTTCTTCTTCCATTGAAGATTTTGTTTCTTTTTCTCTTTCATGCCATCCGAACCCCAACACTTTCATTAATGTAACTAGTTTACTCATTTTTTCTGTGTTGAATCAAAACTATTTTCGAAGAAAACCCTAATCTCATTTATCGTTATGCTTTATCAATTCCAGGGATTTTCATTTCAAGCTCCACAAAGAAGGGGAGGACGATGATGACATATTGTCATAGTAAAATTACACTCAATGCATTCAGCTTATAAATCAAGTATATTTAAATAAATATTCTACATTATATTTCATTTAAAGGAGTTTATTTACATTAGATTCCGTTTGACAAAAGGGAACGCTGCGTTAACGGAAACGGGCTGAACACGGAAAACAGTTTTTTATGCGAGAAGATAAAAAAAAAAAAAAAAAGAAAAAGAAAGAAAGATGCGTTATCATGAACGTAGATTGGAGCAGGATCCAAATGAACTCTTAATAAGTGACATAAATAAAGCCACTCTTATCATTTTAAGATTGAGAAGGGCAAATGAGTCATTTAAAACGGAACCAGTATTCACACTGTTTGTGGATCTCATCATCATCATCATCTCATTGAAAGCAGAGGATTTTTTATATTCTTACCCCCCCCCCCCCCCAGTTTTCTCATGTTCCTCTTTCGAAACGGAACGGCTCTCGGTTTAATAGGTGGACAATAGAGTAGCATACGTGTGAATAGCGGTTGTTGTTGAGGTACATGTCAGAACTGACACATTAACCCTCGCTATTAAGCCAAAAAAAAGGCGATAAATTAAACCAGTCTCGCAACATATGTTTACAGTGAAAGCAGTCCAAGACAGTAATTAAAAAAAAAGTGATAAAACAAAAAGAAACACGAGACACCACGTTTTTAATAAAAATAATATTTGTTTATAATATAATAAAATAAAAGACGGAGAAAAGAAGCGAAGAAACGAAGACTCAGCTGCTCCATCTCTCGCACCGGTCGTCGTCTCAGTCGTTTCTCCCTCTCTCCCTCTCTCCCTTCATAAATATTTCTTTTTATTTCTTTATTAAAAATTTTTTTTAACAACAAATAGAGATCTCCAATCGCTCCTCGAGTTCTCGATCCCTCGCTGTCCGATCTTCGTACGCTCCATCGCTTCCGATTCTCGTCCCAATCGAGGTTTGTATTGTGAGAACTCGCGAATGATTCACTGTTTGGATTTTCAGGGATCTTAGTTTGTCCGATTTTGTTTTTGTTAAAAAAACAGCTCCAGATGTACCGGAAGCTCATCCGAGACCTTCGATTAGCGGATATCTGTCTCTTTGCACCGGATTCTAGGGTTTTTGGTCCGGAAATCGGAGTCCACACGATGATCGTTGGTGTCTGATGGACTGAATTCGAATATTGGTCGAGAGGGGCTTTGAATTCGATCACTAGCGCATGCAAAAGGGAGTGAGAATTCTTGCTGCCTCTGTTCGTTCCTTTCGATTTGAGCCGTAGTTGTTTCAGCGAAGAACATGGTGGAGGGGCCGAAGTTTCCGGGGATCATCGGCGGCGGCGTCGGTGGGGGGAGAGCCACCGACGTCCCCTTCTATGACTTCACCCAGGGCTTCTACCAGAAGCTCGGTGAGGGCTCTAACATGTCGATCGACAGCATGGTGTCCCTCCAGACGAGCAACGGAGGGGGCTCCGTCGCGATGTCGATGGATAACAGCAGCGTTGATTCGAACGACCCCCACGCGAGGATCCTCAACCACCGGGGTCTCCATCCAGTCCCCTCCGCGGACCACAGCGTCTACCAGCGCCAGGGGCGCGCCCACGCCGACGACGTCCTCGCCCAGGCGCTGATGGACCCCACCACTCCCACGGAGGGCCTCGTGAACTACGACGAGTGGACCCTCGACCTCCGCAAGCTCAGCATGGGCGCCGCATTCGCGCAGGGCGCCTTCGGGAAGCTCTACAAGGGGACGTACAATGGGGAGGATGTCGCGATCAAGCTCCTGGAGAGGCCTGAGAATAGCCCGGAGAGGGCGCAGCTGATGGAGCAGCAGTTCGCGCAGGAGGTGATGATGTTGGCGACGCTGAGGCACTCAAATATTGTGAGGTTCATCGGGGGTTGCAAGAAGCCAATGGTTTGGTGCATAGTGACGGAGTATGCAAAGGGAGGGTCGGTGAGGCAGTTCTTGATGAAGAGGCGCCACAGATCTGTTCCGCTGAAGCTGGCAGTCAAACAGGCGTTGGATGTTGCGAGGGGGATGGCGTATGTTCATGGGCTTAATTTTATACACCGAGACCTCAAGTCGGACAATTTATTGATCTCCGCCGACAAATCCATCAAGATTGCTGATTTTGGTGTGGCGAGGATTGAGGTTCAAACTGAGGGAATGACCCCGGAGACAGGGACATACCGCTGGATGGCTCCGTAAGTATTACCCATCTCTGCTCTTTCTATTGTCTTATTTTTCCCATGGATATAGGCTTCTTCAATTGAACTCTAATTGAAGAATGCACTGCAAACTCTTTTGGACAGTGTTTGGAGAGTGCATTTGCAATTAGAGGCCCGCTAGAATTTATTTCTATAATGCCGTAGGAGGTGGGCACTTCATCATATTTTGTCGTCCATATGCTCTCTCTCTTTCTTTCTTTCTTTATCTTAGTCATGTTCATGCCACTGAAAAATATATCATGCCATTTTTTAGTGTGCTTGGTTTTTTTATATCTGCTAGGGTCTTTTATATTTTTATATAATATGATATTTTATCTACTGGTAAATTTCTCATACTTGTCATTTGCCCCGGAAGCATACATTATAAGGTATGTCAGATCAGATGAGACACATGGTATTCGCTAACTCGCATTTGACATTTGTGAAGAATTAGATTTGAATCAGGGCATGAATTATATATGATTATATAAAGATAAAATAAAAAGAAATGAGAAGAAAATATTTTGATGAGCATCACTACTACAATAATGAAAATGACTATGGAACCTCATAAACCCATTGTACTAATCAAGACTGGTAAACTTTGGTGGTGAATTATTTGCAAGGATACTTATCTGGTGATTGCTTATCAATGCCCTTAGAGTCAAGTTGAGTCAAGTGTCATGAACATGGAAGAGTAAATTGATTAACTGGCATCTGGTAAATGGAATGTGGATTGAGGAGACATTAAAGCACTACATGGTTTGACACCAAAAAAACAGCACTACATGGTTGCCGATGAGCTCCAGTTAGGAGGATCCAAACGAGACCGGGTGACGGTCAGTGAAGTGTTATCACACGAGTATATATCTTTCCTGTAGTCTATCATCCTTAATTGATGTAATTCAAAGATCAAAATTGTGATGGATGGAATGGTGCAGGGTGATTTTGAGATTGTTTACCTTCTTCAAACAATTTCTTGGTCGAGATTTAAATATATGGTTTTTTGTTTGAATAAACTTTTTAACGACGATGTTGGTGAGATCATTCAGCTCCGTCATATCTTACTCCTCGAGAAAATTTCATTTTGGATCGGAATCAAAGGCTTTTGTTTGATATTGATTTTTCCGTCAGAAAAGGTGATACCTATCGTGTTGGAAATGATGTCTATACCTGTTTCTGATTCCTTAGGGAAAGAAGTTAAAATAGACTTTTGCTGTGTTTGATATATGTTCATATTTTCATTCTCATGGTTCAAGTGCTGAGATAAGACTTAAGATAGATGTACATCAAATGCTTAAATCCATGTATTGACCAGCTAGCAATTTAAGAAACATTGTTTGGACTTCTAATGCCTTTTCCCATTTCAATTGGGCTGCAGTGATTGTGTGGTCCCACTGGGAATAAGTGTGCTTCACTTACTACAATTTCAAACTTCTGAAAATTGAAAAGCATGACGACCAAGTGTTTGAGAGTGTCATGTTCCTTCCAGACAAGCTAAATTACTGATTGTATTTGAATATCATTTCATGGTGGCTCTTAAATCAATGGTAGCATATTTTGCAAAGGTTTTGGTAGAGTAGCTTCTTAAGTTGTTCGATATTACTGGAAAACAAGGGATTTTGAGGGTTTTTAACTTGACTTGCTTTGACTTTGGGCATTCTTTTAGCCATTATGCTATGTGTTCTATGAGTGAAACATGTGGGTTAGTTTTTTATCTACAAATTTTGTCTTGTTTAATATATTACCATATTGTTCTTGTCTTTTTCCTTGTCTATATACACTCTTAGTTGGCCATAGCTGAATGCCCAACCGAAGAAGTGGAAAAAAGAGTAGAAATGATATCTCACCCTGCCGAACTGTTGCGTCATATTATCTGCCTTCTGCTTCAGTAAGTTTTATAAACGTCGTTTGGGAGTTTTAATGAGTCACTATGCTCTTGGTTTGAGAGGGATGGAAAAACGAGTGTACTAAATAAGTTAAACATACTGAATAAGAGCCTACTTATACCACTGACACCCATCATTATATACAATGCATATCTTAACGGTTATCCTGTCATATTTCATCACACTTGCATATCTTAGTGGTTATCCTTGTGACACATTCAGTAATAATCTCGTCACAAACATTGGAGAATCTGGAATAAAGGAAGGATTGGGACAGCAGATTATAATCTGCTTATTAATTTCCATGCAAGGTTGGGGGTCACATCTCAGGCTTCAGCTTACACAAATGTCTCTGTGAATTCTGTTACTTACAATGGTCTACAATTTCTAAGCTATGTGTATGTGTTCAGAATTCGGGCCAAGAGGAACGTGTTAAGAATTAATTATGCCTTTTTGTAATGGTATAAATGATGATGAATGGTTTGAAGGAATGACATTTTGTTGCAACTAAATTAAACTGATTTCAGAGCAAGGGCATTAGTATATGTGTTCAATGCTTCTGAATATGTTCATTGCATTAATTCCCCCACATTATTATTTGCTGCCAACAAAAAGACCATTTCAGTGTTTTCATTCCACCTCATTGTCTGCAGGGAGATGATCCAGCACAGGCCATACAATCACAAGGTTGACGTGTACAGCTTCGGGATCGTCCTGTGGGAGCTGATAACAGGGATGCTCCCATTCCAAAACATGACAGCGGTCCAGGCGGCATTTGCAGTCGTGAACAAAGGCGTCCGGCCAATCATCCCCCAGGACTGCCTCCCCGTGCTCAGCGACATCATGACGCGCTGCTGGGATGCCAACCCAGACGTCCGACCCTCCTTCAACGAGGTCGTCAGGATGCTTGAGAACGCCGAGACGGAGATCATGACCACCGTCCGCAAAGCTCGCTTCAGGTGTTGCATGACTCAACCGATGACCATAGACTGAAAAAACAAAATGGATATAATATCATGGAAGCAACTAAGCAAGTGAGAAGGAAGGCATGTCTTGTTTGAGGACCGGACCATTGGTGAGAAGTAGAAAGATTTGATATGCATCACTATTGTTGTCATATGGGATCTCTCTATCCCTCTTTTTTTTTTTTCCCCCACCTTTTCTTTTTTCCTGTTTTGAGTTTCTGTTTTGCTTCTTGTTATGAGATGGTTCCCATCATCTTTCTGTATTTTGATACTCTGTTTGTTTGAAGATCCACACGAAAGCTATTTCTTTATTATTATTTGTCTCAATTTTTAGACATGATTCCATCTTGTCTGTTGCGAGTGGATGTATATGAAAATGAGCAGATGTCGTCCTTGAAATTCCCATGGAATTTTAGGTTTTACATGTACACACATGAATAAAACTGGTCCACATGATGACATGAACAATCCCGTGACAAACACAGGGAGGTGTTCAATAAAAAAAAAAATTTGTTTTTGTTTTTTTTAATCGAAATATCTTCAATGTAATTGATTTTTGAGTGCATTTCCATTGGTCATCCGAGCACACATGGAATATGGATTATTTGCTCAGGGCATTTCATCACGAATAAATTGTCTGTTAAATAAATAAAGAAAAATTTTAAGGGCATTTTTTGGTATGATTTATAAATAGGGGAAAATCTATATAACCCTCTATAAACTGATTGGAATCCCTGCAAACACCTAGTAAATTTAAATAACCCTCTGAATAAAAATTATGTTTACAAATAATGAATTAGTTAATCCTGGTAGAAAACACAATATAAAAAAAAATCTACAATGGATTAAAAATACGAAAAATCTTCTATAAATAACAATTTTATCCCTCTAAATAGGATTTTATATTAGGGAAAATGATCAAAAAAATCTCATAAAAGTTTGAAATACCCAAATCAGTTATTTTTTAAAATTATACCTAAAAAAGTTTCATTTCACTGTTTTAGAAACACAAAAGACTAATCTGCCCTTATGTGATTAAATCTTTAACATCCCTCTTTATTCCACACTAAAAACCTATTTTTCTTACAAAACAACAATATCTCTATACATAATAAAAATCAATCTGTGTATTTTTTATATATATCTTACATGATATTTTTTTTATCATTTTTCATTATGTATAATTATAATATGTAATTTTAATCTATGTTGTACCCCAATGTAGCAGATGATATTTTAGCATTCTAAACATTTATTCACATTTTTTATTTTTTGGCTATTTACTTATTTTTATGATATCATTAGTATATATTCATTTTAAAAAAACATCAACATTTAATAGAGTTCATCATAAAAAACTTAAATTATATTGATACATATTTCACAAAATCCACGTAATCACAAATAATTTACAATTAAAAAAAATGATCTACATGAAAATGTGTGAAATATATTAATAAAATTAAGAGAGTGAAATATTTTAACAAAGTTAAGAGATATGAAATGTATTAAGAATCTAATTGAATAAGGATAGATTAGTCTTTTGTGTTTCTAAAATTGTAAAATGAGACTTTTTTAAGTATAATTTTAAAAAGTGGCTGATTTAGGTATTTTTAACTTTTGAGAGACTTTTTTAATCATTTTCCCTTTATAATATATTTAAATGGAGTGAAATCGTTATTTTCATGAGATTTTTTACAATTTTAACACACTGTAAAATATTTATCATCTATTACGTTTTCAATATATTACGTTTTCAATCAAGATTATGTTTTCAATCAAGATTAATCGAATGAAATATTAATAAAATATTTATCATCTATTAATGAAAATTTTATGAAGGGGTTTTTAAGATTTACTTTGTGTTTTTAAAGGGTTATATGAATTTTAAGAAAAATCAAAGAGTTATATAGATTTCAGTCATTATATGGATTTGTACCCAGTATATAAACAAAATATATATCTGATCCATGATAAGATTCAATAATATGCCATTTTAATGATTCAATAAAAAGTAGGCCCTCGAAACAGTTGTATGTGCTAATCAGTCGAGACACCACCTGTAAAGTTAAAAAGAACGCCTTCGAAGATCCGTGAATCTCAAACGAACATCGTCCATTATGGAATAATAACAATACAAATGTGTGTATATATACATAATATAAATAATAAACAAACCCTTGAAACAAAACCCTCGCATCCGTCACACCCTTCCCTTCCAACTATCAATTTCAAAACCACCATTTTTTTGTTGTTGTTGTTGGTGTTGAAGAAGCATTCATGGAAGCAGCGCGACTCACTTCGACATGTCTTCAGCGAGTCCCTCCCCGCCGTCCAAACTCCGCTCCAAGACGCCCTAGAAGACCTCCGCCCTTCCGCCCCTTCCGCGCTCTCGCGCACGCGGCGCTCACGAGCTCCGCAGATCCAAAGAAGTTCTCAGTCGAAGCCATCGACTGGCCTTCGCCCGACGACGAGATCAAGTTCTGGAACAGGGACTTTCCCTCCTGGGACGCCACCGGCTCCTCGTCCGGCCCCGATTCCGCCGAG
>CM060875.1:0-261911 GCA_030737845.1 Acorus calamus | reverse complement strand
GAGTAAAGTGAGGAAGTACCAGGCCACGAATTTCCCACTCTCATCACCAAGAAATGCCTCTAGATCCTCCTTCGCTTGAACTTGATTCTTGCCATTACAAACAAGCACTACGATGTATTCCTACAGGGGAAAAAAAACCAAAAATTCAACAAACCGCTCAGAAAACACACGAATATATGGGATAGATAGCCATTGACAAATGGAATAGATCATGTAAACTGGTTCTAAATTTTGTTATTCTGATTCTCTGACCTACTGAAAGCAATGTGTAACCCCAAAATCATCTTCTATGATAGCGAATGACTCTCAATTGTGCAGAGTACCAATAAATAATATAAGAGGTCATTATTCTCAGTTACTCAACAATTAGTGTTCTCAATTTATCACGACAGACATGCTACAGGTGATCTCTTGATGAATAAACAGGGTGAATGAACCAAGCGAAGTGAAAAGCTTATAATTCACAACATTTTCAAGGTTGAAAAAGAGAGAAACTCCACCACAGAATATTCAATCAAATGAACCGACAAGAAACCCTTCCTGTGGATGCTATTGCGGGACTATAAAAAAAAATAGAGTGAGAGACAGAGATAGAGGAGGATACAGCGAGGACGTCGTCGGAGTAGTCGCCGAGGAAATCGAGGAGCTTCTGAGTGACGGACGCTTTGAGCTCGGAAGCTTGGGGGGACCTCCGATCCATCTTGAATGACCTAGGTTTTGATGTCAGGATCTCCATTGCTCGCTCTTTCTCTCTCTCGTTCGCTCGCTCTGTCTGAAGAGAGAGCGACGTTGTTACCTTGGGAGAGAGAAAAAATGAAGGTGAGGTGGTGCCCTTACTGAGAAGTGAGAACGGTAAGGTTAACGTGCGCACATACCTGCCACGTCATCAGATGGGCTGTCCGAAATCAGGCCCATCAGGACCAAGCCCAGCTCTTTTTCCTTTGTTTAGTCCTGTTTATAGTTGTCACAGTACTAACATCATAACAAAGTAGATAAAATATTATAAGGATTTTTATTTTTAAGTTCTCGTAAATATGATTATTTAATGATCGATCTCTTCATTCTTCATATTTTATTTTAAGTTCTCATATTCAACCGCCTATTTGATTTTTAGTCCATCCGTCAAACGTCCATCCATACACCGTTAATTTGTGAAATGTGATTTATTTTTAAGTCGCTGTAAACTATGTTATTTAATGATTAGTCATCCCTTCTTCATATTTTACAAGGATTGATCGCTAAATAACATAGTTTACAGGGACTTAATACTAAATAACATAGTTTACAGGAACTTAACACTAAATAATATAGCTTACAAGGACTTAAAAATAAAATCACACTTCACAAATTAACGGTGTATGGATGGACGTTTGAATGAGGGACTAAAAATCAAATAGGCGGTTGAATATGGGGACTTTAAAAAAAATGAAGAAGTGAGGGACCGATCCCTAAATAGACATGTTTACATGCACTTAAAACTAAAAATCCCACTATTTTAATATAATGTATTAATTTTATCTATCTATATTATACTAACAAAAAATGTTTAAATTGTCATGTTTGTTCTTTTGTGTGTGTGTAACATTTTTATTTCCCAATTTCACCATTAACTATTTATGATATTTGATTTTATATTAAAGGATAAGAATGGTAAATATATATTTTAATATTTTAGTGGATAATATGAGATATTCATTAAATCTATCTTTTTAATATCTATCTATATGATATATTGAATGAATGGTAGTGATTATGCAACATATTCATATTTTATTATTTTTTTTTTATTAAATTTAGATTGAGATAATCATGGAATATATGTTGATAAATAAATAGTTTCGAGTTAAATAACAGTTTCAAAGTTTGAGCTCATTGCTTATCATGAAATAGTCATTTTTAAGAAAAATATATTTCACATACATAAGTATATATCGAAACTCTCTTTCCAACGAGCTATTGATCACCCCAATTAGAGATATACTTAAAAAGTTATGAATTTTTAAAACAATTCAAGAATAATTTAATTTTTTGTTTTTTTGTATATATCCCTAAAAATCACATTTTAAAAAAATATCTCTGATGATTTATTATTTTCTATAATATTATTATAAAAAAATTAAATTATACCTAAATGTAATTTTTTTTATCTATTCGATCGATATTTTTAGTTTGAGAGTTTCAAGTGAGGTATTTTTACAATATGAGGTTGGTTGATGGATATACATGCAAAATATTAATTTTCAGTAATAATATATCTTCTTTATGTGTGAATTTATAATGAATTTTGTAAATAATTTATTTAATCATTATTAAAAAATTTATTATATTATATATATAACATAGTATATAAATTATACATAAATGTAATTTTGTTTATCTATTCGAGCGATATTTTTAGTTTGAGATTTTCAAGTGGGGTATTTTTACAATATGGGGTTGATTGAGGGATATACATGCAAAATATTAATTTTCAGTAATAATATATCTTCTTTATGTGTGATTTTATAATGAATTTTATAAATAATTTATTTAATCAGTATTAAATTTTTTATTATATTATATATATAACATAGTATATTATATCACATATAAATGAATTGAAAAAAAATTGAAATATTGGTTGTGAGCATGTTTTTTAAAATATTTTTTTTAATTTTACACGCACATCCTGCGTGGTGGAAGACTAGTATACGTGCCATGTGAAACTAAACCATCCAAAAAACAGTTAAGATTGATTGAGTAATTTTTTAAAATTTTGAATTATTAAAATTTGAATTTGAATATATTTATATAAATTATCTACTAATTTGAAATCTTAAATTTTCATATATTTGAATGAACTACACAAAAATGAAACAAAGAGTTAAAGAGGATAAAATGGTTTAATTTAAAAAAAAACAATATTTTTAAGATCACAATTAGGATATAGGCTAATAGTTTTTTTTTCTTGGTCATGGGCTAATAGTTAGGTGCTGAGATTTATATTTATCCTAAAGTTTGGAGGAAATTAAATAGATAGAACCAAATATGCAAAATCTGAATTTCTGCAGAGAGAGTCCCTCAACCGTCCCACGAATACGTTTTCAGTTATACCCACTACTTCTATCTCCTCTTGTTATCCGATCTCATCTCAACCACACCCAAATTTCATTCTTTATTTTGAGACCATATAGAAAGTCTCTGTCTCTGTCTCTCTCTCTCTTTATCTCTCTCTCTGTCTCTCTCTCTCTCTCTCTCCAACAAAATCTCCTCAACATCATCATCCATATCCGGCATCAGATCGACGGTATGTACCCTCTCTCACTTGTTCTTCACCTTTTCTTTTTCTTCATATTTCATGGTTTTTTCTGCGCCGTCCGATGGGTTCATAAGGGAAGGAAGCAGCCATGGCTGTTGCTGTGAGGAGATGTAGGAGGTTGAATAAGAGGTTGGCATTGCATTCATGTGTGACCCAATGGGCCTGGGCTTGGGCAGTGTATCATGGGTTGATAATAGGAAATGATGAGTTGGTTAATTTAGATATAAATGTTAAAATTAATTGAGGAATTAGAGATATTTCGATAGTCAGTGTTAGATAATTACTTGGATCTTGAATAATTAGTTAAGTAGAATTATTTTATGTTTGCTTTTTTTTAAGTCCTTAATTGATTGGTTGTTTTTTTTTGTTATTATTCATTGCATTTTTACAATGGACCTTGGCATTGGTTAATTGGATCCTTAGATTAATGGTTTTTAGGTGAATAAAATGTTTTGATTTGGAGGAATAAATTGATTTTTAATTGATTGGATATCTTAACATTGGGTAACTGAGTCAAAGGGATTCAGATTAAATGGAAGTTAGGTTTAAATGAATAATGGGATTTCGATGATTCAGGCAGATGGATCTTTTATCCTTTTGGCTTATTTATTTATTTTTTGGTGTTTGGAATTAGCATTCGAGTCATTGGTGTTGAGTCTGGTTAGAATGTTTTTATGTGGTCACTTAGGATTGGATACAATATATTATGTGCCTAGTGTTTTTGGGTATAAATTGGGAGCATTTACATAAATGTTTTTCTTTGTTTTTTTATATTATATATGAATTTTAGAGATGACATGTTCTGTTAATTTTTTTGCACTCACTGACTCACGTGTTAAAAATTAGCATTTTACTTTGAAAATAATGTGACATTGATTGTATCATGTGACATTCATTACATGATACATACATACATGCATGATATCAACTTCACATAGATGACATGTGAATTGTGAAAGCCACCTGAGATGATATAAACATGATATATATTTGGAATGATATGAATATTGCATGACGTTGAAAGCCACCTGAGATGAACTGTGACAATTAGCCATTGTCCGGGATGGTTAAGAAGCCCAAGAATTCAAAAGGACTGGATTATTACATTGTCTGCCATTTTCTTCAAATTAGATGTAGCAATCCATAAAAATAATTTAAAAAATTCCAATATTTTTCATATATAGTCAGGAGAATGCAAACAGCAATCTCATTCTACATTACATTGTTTTCTAATGTTACAGTATACGGGAAAAGGGGTAATAGTAGTACATTGGGAAGGTCAATTTTATATGCTTCCACCCCCAATCCATCTTGTAAATAAATTTTAAAAAAAATAGAATAAGAAGAAGAGGAAGAGGAAGAAGAAGAGGTGGGTGTGCCAAGAAGAGCACATGACTAGTGACTGAAATACAACCCACAAAAAATAAGAAGGGGAAAAACTCTTCTTGCCCTCAAGTCCTTAACTATCTAGAAAAATAAATGGAGAAAAAAGAAAAGAAAAGAAAAGAAAAGAAAAGAAAAGAAAAGAAAAGATGAACAAATATATATGGGTTGTTATCCCTGATCAATGCAATGCAACATCCCTACCATTGGCAGCTCTTCATCAGATGGGAGTTTGGGCTGGAGAAAATTTCCGTAATAGTGCTGGAGAAAGTTCAGTGTAGTTCAATTCTACTTCTGCCTTCCTCTCAGGGGAGTGTCGCACCCACTGAAATCAAGTACGCGCCCCTCACCCTGGAAATGCTTCACATTGTTAACACAAACAAAAATGATTTCATGGAATCTCCTACAATATTCAAGAATTTTAATTGTCATTGTAGCAATAAGCAATGGTAAAGTGTTCGGGTAAACAGTACAAAATTCTGGGTTCTGTGAATCGAGAGCATTCACTTTATGCACAAAATAGGTCAACAGGTTAGGAACAAATCATCAATTTCTTTCTAAAGAATTTGACCAACCTTTCCCAACAATTGTATCTATAGCTTTGGTAGATAATTCTTTCTAGTAACAACTTAAAGCAGCAGTTACTTTTTCCAGCAAGACAGCCTCAAAGGATGCTGCATTGGTAGAATGTTAAATTCTACCATGGCTAGAAAGCCAGAAATTAAGGATTCAAAGCATAAGATTTATTACCATGGTGTTTGGTGGCATTGGAACAAGTTCTACCGGCCCTTTGTCTTTAATCTGATCTTCAGAGGAATTCCCATCACCAGAGTGTTTTTCTTTTATAGTTGCTTCTGAATTTCCACCAATAAGAACATCTGCAGCTTCAGCTATTGCAGCCGCAGTGTGTTCACTCAACCGCTTCATTAGCCCAAGTGCATCATACATTCTGCCTCCAGGGCTCCTATAGTAGCTCATTTCCTGAAAGATGGCTCAAATATGATACTACATAGTTCTTGATCATAGACAGAGAGATATGTCATAGAAATGCAGACATTTGAGATAATGTTGATCAGTAAATTATTATATTAAAGTCCAACTTGTCCATTCCACTTCTCTGATTGAACAGGATAGGACTAAAAGCATTAAAAGTACATGCTGAAGGGCAAATCATATTATGAAGGGAATGCAGGCAGCCGAATCCAGAGATATCCCACTTTATATTGGTTAATTCGTGAAGCAGACTGCTTTTTTTTTTTAGTATAACATGTCAAATGCATCAGCCTAATATATCATGTCATTAAAATTGATTCAGGAAGGGAAAATCACATTAAGTTTGACATTGGAAACAGATCATCAAATGATGAGGCTATAAAAAAAAGACCTTCCCAAATGCAGTACCTTATATTGCTCTTTTTAGATGGAATTACCTCTATCATTGTATCTGTATCAAGTCTAGGCAGAACAGAATTCATAAACCATGGTGGTGACTTCCATGCTGAGGGAGATTCAAGACCTCTTTTGATGCCAGGTGTATCAGCATATCTGTTATAAACGTGATTAGCAATCACGAAAAAAGGCTGAGTCAGTCTCTAAAAAAATAATGACCAGTGGCAGATTCTTTCAACTGTATCATCAAAAATTCAAAAGACTTGCAGAAATGTAAAGATCACTGTGCCATGGAGCAAATTTTAGGATTTAATGCATTAAAAATATGTCCAAAATGTGGCTCATGAACTTCCACCTAAGCTAATTCAAATCCTGAAATTCAGCTGAAATACATAAGAATGGTATATATCTTGCATTTATAATATAATGATAGCATCTAAAGTACAAAGCACTCCATCAATGTACACAAAAATTAGAAAAGCAACATACATTCTGTTGAAGAGCCTGTGATTCTTACATGTTTATTATGTTTTCGATTTCCACATCCATGGCTTCCTTGTCACATGTAGCTTGCAATGACTGTGATGATGAAGCACAACATAGAGGTGGACGTGGAACTGAGCGCTGGTTGAGCTTTCTTTCACCAACATCAGGAGAGAGAAAAGCAGAAAAATCCAATGGAGGTTCAGGCAGAGTATTTGGCTCATCCTTGTTTGATGAAATTTCCAAGCTTTTATGGAATTGAGTGCTCAAAGTCTTTGCGTCTCCATTGACTATATTTTTTGTATAACGCTCATTTTGGGCAGGAGAATTCAGTAGAAGGTCATTCATATCATGCTCAACAAGGATTCCGGATGAGTGCTGGATATGAGCAAAAAATAACTAAAAATGAAATCCATAAAAAGATGAAATGAAAGCAATTGCATTGATATGATAATCAGTCATGAAATAAAAAATTAGATGAAAAAAACTAATATGATTATAAAGCTTTGAAGAAAGAACTAATGATATTATCCAGGGTTGGAAGTTGGAGGATATTCAATCCCATGCCCCATTGCCACATGAGTACCGTGTGTCCATGATGCACTCATCCTGCATTGAATGCATGTTCGAAATCCACATAATAGACATGCCCGATGCATGTCATGTCATGTTTTCTGACACCACATGTTCATTGAAGTATTCGTGCTAAACATACAATGTTCCTAGCTCAAGAGTGATTCCTATGTCACTGGATAATGGCTAAATATATAACGTTGCATAGCATATAAATACCAAAATTCAGCAGAAAATGCATAGGTAACTCACTTTTTTAATTGTAACACCAACATCAGCCCTGCTCCCAGCATCAGACTCGGAACAATCCATTTGAGCCCTGTTATCAAAATTACTGCACTCGAGAGCCTTGCATGGAATCCTGTCATCGAGATTGCTTAGTCTACTTTGAGAAGTAGGATTCATATTTTCTTTTTTATTAAACGAGATCAAAGATTTCTTTTTTGGATTATATGAGGGAGAACTAAGCTGCCTTTCGATAGAAGATCTGCTGGATCCATTTTCATCAGATACACCATCCACACAGGATCTGTTGAAAGTTTTCTTGTCACCCTTCCGTTCATGCAAAGGTGACTGTAGCTCACGCTGCCGTTTTCTTAAAATAGATGGCGTGCATAAGAAGCTTTTCGCAGAATTTTTTAGAGCACCCTCTGGGCTAACAGAAGGTGAAGGTGATTCCCAGAAGCTGTTCAGTGATGACATCATCAACTGCCTAATCCCAAGGGGACTATAGGCCTCACCACCAGATGGTATGAGATCACAACTAAGAAATGGAATTTCCAAACAAGGATGCTCATAGAATAAGGAACCTGAATCAACTGCACTTTCATCAAAACAAGAAACACTTTTTGTAACATTTGAAGGTCCAGAACTAAACACTTCCAGCTTTGGAGATTCCTTTTTCTGCTGCTCCTCAGGCTCACCCACATTTGTCTTATGAGCACCAAATGAACTTATATTGCAATTGGGAGACAAAAGACTAGTGAATGAGCATGTATCCAGATCAATATCTTTAACCCGACCAGATATGCCTCCACAATCAGAATTATCACACTTACGCATCCGTATTTCATCACTAGGATGAATAAGAGGAATTGCAGGCATTAAAGCCTTAGAGCATGATGGGCCCAACATATGAGCTGAATTCACAGGACAACATGGATACAAACCAACCCATCCATCCAAATTGATAATATTTGTTTCTCCAATCGAATTTCCCAGTATAGGTTCTTGATGGGTGTTTGTTTCTATAAATTTATTGCAGCAGCGATTATCTTGAGGCAGCAATAACTCATCCTCTTTATCACCACCCATTACATTTTCCCCCGTAGATAGAGGTGTATCGTATCCTGTGAAGTCTCCAATCATAGGTTTGTTATCATGGTTCCCATCAACAGGCTGTGCAGAAAACTGTGACGATTCAGGAAAACTGGACGATACCTGCACCACCTGTGACATTGTTGTAAGTGCATCTGAGATCCACTGATAAGCCAAACCTCCTGCATTTTCAACTGTAGCAATCAAGCTATGATTGCTATCTTGCCTTTGAATTCCTGGTACTCCACATATTTGTTGTTCTGTCATAACATAATGATCCTCCGAGCACACTGATGAACTCAGTGCCTTGTCCTGAACGTCTTCCTCCCTCGCTGTAAAATCATCAAGCACACACAATGATCCTGTATTAGGCACCAATGGATCAGGCTGAGAGCAGACACCAAGAGCAGAGCCTTGACTAGACTCTGAAACCACTTCAAGTTCATCTCCATCTTTAAGACCACCATCTCCATTGTTCTCTAGTATCCTCCCAGATGACATGGAACTGGACTGTCCTTGATTTTCCAAAAGCGGCAGTCCCTCATGTTGCAACAGTAAACCTGATGCCAAGAATGAATCAAGCTTCTTTTTCACACAGCTGTTCCAATGGTTTTTTATTGCATTATCATTCCTGATGGCACAAAGCATTTTAATAATTCAGAAATCTTCAGAAAAGCAACTTTTAACCAAAGTTCATGTAGAAACCCAGTACAATATGATAGAATATAACAACAGTGCTGCAGCATCTTAAATATATAGACCATAGCAAATGCAAACACGTACTACTAATAAAGGACAACATAATCATTCTTCTAAAAACAAAGATCTGAGTTTCTAGTAGTACCTTCCAGGTAGATACTTTGTTAACTCTGCCCATCTGTTCCCAATAATTCGATGAGCACGAACCAATGCCAGCTCCTCTTCCTGAGTCCATGCATCCTTGTTTATGGCAGGATTAAGATGATTGTGCCACCTGAAAGTATTTGAGAGCCAAGAGTAAAAAACGGGTAAAAGGAAAATGTGTTGAGCCTAATAAACTTCCAGATTATACCTTTCTCGACACTGCTTTCCAATGCGTCCAGGTAGAGCTTGTGCAATGGTAGACCACTTCTTTGGTCCATGTCTTCTTACCAATTCAATTATTATATCATCTTCCTATTTAAGATATTATAAGGTATTCTAATTTAAACTGTTACAAATCATGTAAAATTTATTGCTCCAAAGGGAACAAAGATGCAAGTTACATCAAACAAAAAGAAATGCAACCTCTTTGGACCATGGACCTTTCACGAGATCAGGATTTAAGACCTTCTGCCATCTGTGTAGACATTGAACATCGGTACGGTCTGGGAAGCATTCAGCTGCAGGAGCAGAGGACATAGTTTAGTACAAAATATGAATCAGCAACACAAGTCAACATGATACAGATGGTTCTAACATAAAGAAAGGTTCAACACATCCAGAATACGAACAAATAATAAATACAATTGCAGAAGGAAAAGTGCACAATTGAATAATAGTAGAAAATCTGACACTTGAACAATGTAGGTGAACAAATAATTGTCAATTGACAGGCATAAGTAATTGACAAGTATATTGGAAAACAGGTAGAAACATGAGAAGTGCCAGGATAAATTGACGTCATGGAGATGAAAATCACGAGCACTGCCAATTCATCTAACAAACCAAATACACCCAGATACCTAGGTGGCAGCCATATCTTGTGATCCAGAAAACCAAAGGAAAACTTTACAGAGAGCCACAATGGCCATTCATGAACTGTATTCCCTTTAGATGTCCTCAAAATCAATCATTGAGGATTAACATTTTATGTGGTTGAAATATAACTCAAATTTGCACAAACATATTAGTTCACAGGCATGAGGCATGCCATACATTTAACTCATCCATTATAATTCCTTTTAAATGTCATTGATATATTACTGAAAAATTGGTATTGATAGAACTCAGATTATCAGACACAAATATTCCCTGCAATCAAAAGTAAGAGTCAAAATGAACAACTAAACACCGTATCTTGTTGACCATTGACCAATAGGTGAATGTTAAAAATGAATTATAATAAAACGGGAGATGTGAAATGCTACAAATGAATAACAATGTGCAAATTATGACTCAAGATCATAGTAAATACATGATAAAGGTACCTATTTTTTTCCAATTTTTTCCGTTATATCTCTCAACAGCCCTGCGTAATGTTTCATCCTGTATAAATAAACCAAAAGCAATACATTGACAAAGAAAATGATAAGCAGCCTAGATATTAAGATATTTGTCAAATAAGCACATTATTGTGTCATACAAAACTTAAAAACACTTAACGTATTGCAATGTAGTGGAAAAACAAACAGTCCAGCATCAACAATTCCAACATAGAAATTTCAGTTAGAGTTGAACACATACAAAAATGCATGGGGCATGGATAATAAAGATTTTCACCAAGGAACAGCTATTGAACATATTAGAGTGTATCACAGATAACTTTTTTCTTTTTTTCTTTTTTTAAATCAAATCACAGACAACTTTTTTGACAACATTTTCCAAAAACAAAAAAAAATCCCACAAATGAGAATATGCACAGAGATAATGCGTTCCTCTAAATCTCTAATCCGTTTGGTTGCCCAAAAATACCCTAGATCTGATTTATCTCTCTATTCCTCTTTTACCCAGATAAACCCTGAATTGTTATACAAGAAGGGGATAAAATAACTTCATCTGTATTTATCCTCGGAATCTCCCAGTTATCCAGATTTTTATTCATGGAATAAACAACCAAAAAGAGGAACAACTGTTCATATTCTTAAACCAAATGGAAATAGTTTGTTCAAAATCATACGCCCTTGAGTGAGAGAGAGAGAGAGAGAGAGAGAGCAGGCATACCTCTTCTTCTGTCCACAGTCCTTTGGTTGATCGCCTTGTTGGACCACTTGTTCTCCTACAAAAAAAATACCAAGGAAAGGCATTATTAGCTCATCTCCACATCAAACCAATAAAAAAAAATCATAAACAAAGTTGAAGAACACTTCCTTTGCCTTTTTACTGTCAAAAGAAAATTCAAATTGCGGCAGATTAGAAGAGAAGTTTGGAAAAGTTTATACATACAAAGGTTGTGGCCTCATAAAACTATCACTGCTCCCCGAATTCGGCATCGTTTCTTAGTTAACAGTTGAAGTTTCATATTACGCACCCCAAAAAATAGCTTTCCTCTCCGAAGAAAGATTCCCACACCATCAACCATCCCTGTAAGAACACAAAGAACTCAAATGTCAACAAGAAAGAAGTCCAGAAAAACCAGCACAAACAATACAATAAAAACTCAAAGTGATGTAAAAAAGTAAATAACAGAGTCTACTTAATCAAACTAAACCCAATCTTTGTTTCTACGGCTTGATCCATAGAGAATCAAAGATTCATCTTTTCTGGGGAAAAAAAATCATGACAAAATCCTAAACCCCTGATCCAACAATTACATCGTCCCAAATTTGAGAACTCACTAACATTGACCATCGGAGGATTCAAACGGTTTCCGATGAAGTCAGTCTTGGATGATCGATCGGATGTTTAAAAAGACACTCTTTTTTTTGTTTTTTTTTTCTTACACAGGGAGGATAGACAGAGAGGGGGGGTTTTGAAAATAAAAAGGGGGCGGACGTGAAGTTTCAAAACGAGGCGAATCTATTCATTTAATCGGACGGTGGGCTTGAAACGATCGATTCAGATTCGGATTTTTTGAATTTTATAAGTAGAAGCATCACCGGCCATCAGCGGTGACGTTGTGTATGGACATGTGGACGGTCTTTTTTGTGAGGGCGGTTATAGCCACTCCACTGGTTTTCCTATCCACCCCTTTATTTTCCCACCCAGACATAATTTTACATTTAATAATCCCACTTTTTCGTATATACATACTCCACTCTAATTACTGCGGGCCCGTTTGGATAGAAGCAGAAGCTATTCTGGGGTTTATACATATTATAGAAATTGTTGACTTTATCAATGGAATAAGTGATTTTCTGTTTGGTTGTGTTTTCGGCTATTCTTGTTGGGAAACGCAATAATAAATGGTAAAGTGTTTGGTTGATGCAGAATAAAATGTGAATAAGGTGTAAAAAATTGATTTGACATGTGGATCTCATCGATGTATAAACGGTTATAACAGATGATTTGATGTGCTTTAATAGGTGGAGGAATAACACAATTCTATTGGAAGACTTGGAATACAAATATCAACTTATTCACCCATAATTCTGCATAGTTATATCCACTTATTATTTCTACCCAAACACTTTTTTTTGTTATTCCCCTTTATTCCCACCTATTCCTCTACCCAAATGTCCCCTACAACTCCACCTCATATCAAACCATGTCAAACAAGCAAGACATCAAACATGTCAAATGGAACTAGAAGGTTGATTGTAGAGTGGAGACTAAATTTATGAGAGATGTGTGGGGTGGGTATTATTCAGGGTGAGTACAGTGTACCAACGAGGGGAAGTGTCAGGGGTGGGTTAGGTACGAAAAAATGTAACAAATCAGTTTTTTATTTAAATAAAAGGGGTGGGTATGATAACTAGTGGGGTGGCTATAATCGTCCCCTTTTTTTGTTTTGCGCCTATCAATCAAGTGGTTTATATTTCTAAATCGATTTTCTTGCAATTTAATTGCACTACAAAGTGATGTTTGTATATACTCATAAATTTCAATTTATTAAAATAATACTTTTTAAAAAAATCATAAAAAGATTGTACACAAAGCATAGAGATATTTGAGCAAGAGGGCCCATAGACACTAGTCCATATAGGGACTAACACTTTTTTTTCTTCCGGCGTTTTCCACATGGAGGAGGGTGTTCCATCCACCAATCCACCGCGCCAGTGCGTGCAAGACCATTCTTAGCTCCCATTTGGATGCCAAATTGGATTTATGCATGAGTATAGAATTATTTGAGAATAATTGAGGATAGAGTTGGAATATGTGATTTTCTGTTTAGTTAAAATATGTAGTTATTCTCGCTAAAAAACGTGAAAATAAAAAATGAATTATTTAGGAGATAATGAATGATGTGTGAATACTATACGAATAGGTTGATGGATGATTTTTTAAAATTCTACAAAAATAATAATTGTTTGGAAGATAGGGATAACGGTTTGAATGAAAAGGTGGTGATGGACAGGTCAAAGATTCGCTGGATGGCTTAAGTTGAAACAGATTTGGTGAGATTTGCGCTATCGAGTAGCCATGGATGAGCACAGTCAGTGGAGCTTTTTGAGGAGTTGTAGGGATTCTTCACGGGTGCCTGGTTTTTCAAAAAAAAGAAGGGAAGGGAATGGGATGGATGGGGTGTGTGAGCTGTCGAGGAAAAAGTAGTCAATCGGTGAGTCCCACTTATTCAAATGCACCTAATAACTTGGCATAAATCACATTCCAACTTATATATATATATATATATATATATATATATATATAGAGTCGTGATATTATACGGTCGTGCGGTCGCGGTCGCGATTCACAGGCCGTCGATCACGGGTCCATCGCATCGGACGGTCGGGTGCGATTCACGTCGACCGTTGGATGCGATGGACCCGCGATCGGATGACGCACGTCGAATCCGCACGACCGCACCGACCGCATATTATCGGAAATATATATATATATATATATATATATATATATATATATATATATATATATATATATATATATATATATATATATACGGGGGCGATTAGATGCGGCGAACGGCAGGTGCGGCGTCGACGTGGGCCGTTCGATCGCGGGTCCATCGAATCCAACGGTCGACGTGAATCGCATCCGACCGTCCGATGCGATGGACCCGTGATCGACGGCCCACGATCGACGCCGCACCTAATCGGCCCTCTATATATATATATATATATATATATATATATATATATATATATATATATATATATATATATGAAAATGATTGCGTGCGGCGAACGGCAGGTGCGGCCGCAACGTGGGTCGTTCGATCGCGGGTCCATTGCATCCAACGGTCGACGTGAATCGCACCCGACCGTCCGATGTGATGGACCCGTGATCGCTGCCGCACCCGCCGTTCGCCGCACGTAATCACGTCCCTATATATATATATATATATATATATATACACACACACACACACACGCGAGTGATAGCGTGCGGGTCGTGCGGTCGTGCGGATCCGACGTGAGTCGTCCGATCGCGGGTCCATCGCATCCAATGTTCGAGATGAATCGCCACCGACCGTCTGATGCGATGGACCCGCGATGGACCCGTGATCGACGGCCCGTGGTCGACGCCGCACGACCCGCACCTAATCACTCATATATATATATATATATATATATATATATATATATATATATATATATATATATATATATATATATATATACGCGAGCTCGCGATTACGTGCGACGAACGGCAGGTGCGGCCGCGATGTGGATCGTTCGATCGCGGGTCCATCGCATCCGACGGTCGACGTGAATCGCACCCGACCGTCCGATGCAATGGACCCGTGATCGATGCCGCACCCGCCATTCGCCGCACTTAATCGGTTATATATATATATATATATGCATGGTTATTCAGGCATAACTTATGCCTGGGTATCCAAACAACTCAAATTGATTATTTTGATTTATTTTGAATGTTATCCGTGGATATTCAGCTAACAAACATGGGCTTAGGTTTTAGTGCAAAAATATCTCTCCAAGTATTAAAATCATTTCATCTATGTTCTAAGTTAAATGTTATTTCTAATATTAGTGTAATCATTGTTGCTGTAGGTAATTGGATTTTGTGTGAAGTCAAAAATATCCTCCAATAAAAATAAATCACCAAAGAATCGATCCTTAAAGAGGCCCTTAATCAAACTATAAGTTCATGAATTTTTTATACACGTCACGTCCGTCCAGGCTTGTGTCGGTTCGTTAATTGGGTTGGGAGGACAGTCAACACAGTCGGCACGGCAGGATTAGGCCCGCGACGCACAGAAGTGTATGTGTCGGGTTCTAACATGGGAAGAATTACAAACCGTCAGCTCGTTTTTTTTTTTTTAATATCGGAAGGACTCTCATTTGATTAATATACATTTATGTAACGTTTGATTACGTAATTACGCAGCGTTTGTAATTGTAAAAAACTGATTCTACAATCATGCAATCAAACAATTTTGCAATCGCAATTTTAAAACCAGCGATTGCAAGTAAATAGTGTTTAAAAGTTGCGATTTTATAAAGCTGGGAGGAGGCAGCATTCTGCAATCACAGTTTTAAACCTAGTAATTGCAGAAAATCAGTTTTACAATCGCGTTACCAAACGTTTTCTTAAATTAGTTGGAGTGAGTCAGAGGTAAGGAAATTCGTTAATGTAAATTATTAATTCATTACGTAACCAACATGTTTCTGTTAGTGTTGGGCCCATTTATATGACACATTCCTTGGTTGACCAAAAATTGGGTATACCCATTTCCCTTTCCAACAATTTAGTCTCACATCGGTTATATTCACTTGTTTCTTTCACCTTATACATTGGGACACACTATTCCATTATTGAGACTTGTTGGGCCACACCCCTACGCGCGCGGACACGAGGCTTAGCCTATTAACCCGTGGGCTTGGATTTCTGGTGGAAAAACTAGTTAACTGGGCGTGCGCGCTCGCACGTCGCGCATGCACACGAGGCGGGCCGGGCCGGGTCGGGTTGCGGGCCACATATGGGCGTGCCCGCATGCGCGCGCAGGGGGGGTGGAAATCCCTCTCCACGGGCCAACTGGGCCCCTTCCGCGGGCTCGGGCTTGGCCCGCATGCGTGTGAATTAATGAGCGCGATTAAGTGGTCGGGTCGTATGAGTCTTCTTCTTCTGTTCTGGTTTTTCCATTACAGAAGACTGGTCTACATCCCTCTTCTTTCTCCATGTCTGATCTAAGCATCTGAAAAGATCGCGGCCGTTCACTGTGGTCTCCTCGTAGCTCGCACCCCGAGGAGGCATAACCCTGATGGTCGTATCTCTCAGAGGTAAGAGCCGTTCAACCCTGTGCGTGAGGGGGCCTTATTCACCGAGGACAGAGCGTCTCTGCTCGCTTCCACCAAACTGATATGTTTTTCTAATCCTCTCTTAATTGTTTGCAGAATATTTTGCTGTGTTTTCATATTGGTTTGAATTTGTAGCTTTACTAGGTTTTTGGCATTGTCCTTGTTTTAAAAGGAATTTTTTCAACAATCTCGGTTAACAAGTTGCTTTTAACCTAAATTTTTTTTCAAACCTCATTCTGTTGTTTTCAAAAATGGGTCTTGTAGAGGATTTATCTGCAAAACCGGCTTTGTTTGATGGTACCAATTTTAAGAGATGGCAGCAACAGTGTAGGTACTGGCTCACCACCCTAGGGTTAATTTCTGTTTTAAGAACTGCTTTAGGTGAAACCAAGTCCCTTTCTGAAAAAGAGTCCACTTCTATTGACCTTACCAAGTTCGATAGTCCCAAGGATACCGATACTGATAAAACAGCAGATCCGAATGGAAAAATTGTTGAATCAGACGGTGCGTGGGAAGAAAAAGATTTCTTGTGCCATGGTCGAATCTTGAGTGCCTTAACCCCTGAGTTGTATGATATTTTTTGTACAACAAAAGGCACTTTCGAACTATGGACAGAACTCGAGAAAAAATATAGTCTTGAAGATGCCGGGTTAGAAAAATATGCCGTTGGAAAATTTTTAAAGTTTAACATGGTTGATAATCTGTCTATCATGAAACAAATCGTAGACCTGAAAACTATTATCCATGAGATTAGGAAATATGGGATGGTTCTAGATGACACTTTTCTTGCCTACTCTATTATTGAAAAATTGCCTCCCTCCTGGTCCAATTTTGCTGTCAAACTTAAACATCATAGAGGTATACCTGTCTTGAATGATATTTTGACCACTATTATGATAGAGGATGAGCATAGGCTTCAAGATAAGGTGTCTAAACTTCCTAAAGAGTTTTCAGCCAAAGCCCACATAGCTGAAGGTTTTAAACCCAAGTCCAAACCTTTTAAAAAGAATGGGGCTGCTAAGGGTCATGTAAAGCCACTGTTTAAAAAGAAAATAAATGATGAAGCTGGTTGCTACGTGTGTGGGAAGAAAGGGCATATTGCAAGAAGTTGCTACAAACGAAAGACCCTTCCTCAAAATCTGAATAATAAGAGCAACCATCTTACCCAGAAGGACTCAGAGAATAAAGTCCAAGCGAATGTGGTGATTTATGACCCTGCACCCTTTTCCTCCCAAATTAGGTTTGTCACTGTCCATCCTGAGTTAAACTTAGCTTGTCAATCCACTGATTGGTGGATAGACACTGGAGCAAACATACACCTTTGTTCTGATAGATCATTGTTTACTTCCTATCAGGCCATTGATGGATATGTGAGAATGAGTAACAACTCTGCTGCACGTATCGTTGGAGAAGGACGTGTTGATCTACTCTTCACGTCCGAAAATGTCCTATCACTTCAAAACGTGTAACACGTTCCTGATTTGAGGAAAAACTTAGTTAGTGGGTCGCTGTTGATACAGCAAGGTTATAAACTTGTTTTCGAAGCAAATAAAGTTGTAATCACTAGATTTGAAAACTTTGTTGGAAAAGGTTATGTGTGTGATAGTTTGTTTAAATTAATATTATGTTTGAATGTCTTCCTTTATCTACTACTGCTTTGAATGTTGAATCTCATAATATGTGGCATGCCCGTTTAGGACATATTAATTTAAGTACCATAAAAAGAATGATGTTTCTTGATTTGATTCATAAATCTCATTTTAATGAAACCTCTAAATGTCATACATGTGTGCAAGCGAAACAGCCTAGAAAACCTTTTAAATCTGTTGATAGAATTTCTGAACTGTTAGGCTTAGTACATAGTGACATATGTGAAATGAATGGTATGCTTACTCGAGGAGGAAAAAGATACTTCATTACATTTATTGATGATTTTTCAAAATTTTGCTATGTGTATCTGTTGCGTACAAAAGATGAGGCTTAGAGTATTTCAAAATTTATAAGGCAGAAGTAGAAAATCAATTAGATAGAAAAATCAAGGTGATTAGGTCTGATCGAGGAGGTGAATATACATCGAATGAATTTTCTAAATTGTGTGAAGATAGTGGCATCATCCATCAGACCACCGCTCCCTATTCACCCCAATCCAATGGTGTGGCAGAACGAAAAAATAGGACCTTGTGTGACATGGTTAATTCCATGTTATCAAGTTCTGGTTTATCTGAAAATCTTTGGGGAGAGGCCATTTATTCTGCCTGTCATATTCTCAATAGGGTTCCCCTTAGAGATTGTGATAAAACCCCATATGAACTATGGAAAGGTAGGAAACCCAACCTTAATTGCATCAAAGTCTGGGGATGTTTGGCAAAAGTGAGTATTCCTCCTCCCAAAAGGAAGAAGTTAGGACAAAAAACAGTTGACTGTGCATTTGTGGGTTATGCATATCATAGTGCTGCATATAGGTTTTTAGTCCTACAATCTGGAATCCTTGAGATCAGTACCAACTCGATTATTGAGTCTAGAGATTGTCTTTTTTGAAGATACTTTTCCCATGAAAACCACTATCTCTAAAGCTTCTGAAGTTAAATCATCTGCTGATCTAGGGGCTTCTTCTTCTTTCATTGTTCCATCTCTTGAGAATGAACCTGAATTAAGAAGAAGTAAGAGACCTAGAATAGAAAAAACATTTGGAGATGACTTCCTCACTTTTCTCATTGAAGATGATCCCTTAACCTTCATGAAGCTATGTCATCTCCAGATGCACCTTTTTGGAGAGAAGCAATTAATAGTGAATTTGATTCCATTTTGCACAATAATACTTGGGTTCTTACTGCTCTCCCTCAAGGCAGTAGAACTATTGGGTGTAAATGGATCTTCAAAAGAAAATTTCGTCCAGATGGCTCTATTGAAAAATACAAGGCTAGGCTAGTTGCAAAGGGTTTTAAACAAAAACATGGTGTGGATTATTTTGATACATATTCCCCTGTCACTAGAATTACCACTATTCGGATACTGGTCGCATTAGCATCAATTCATGGTCTTGAAATCCATCAGATGGATGTCAAAACTGCATTTTTACATGGAGATCTCGATGAGGAGATCTATATGGACCAGCCTGAAGGATTTGTGGTTCCTGGACAAGAACAGAAAGTGTGTAAACTTGTGAAATCACTGTACGGACTCAAACAAGCTCCTAAACAGTGGTATGAAAAATTTGATAGGGTCATCTCTTCTTTTGGTTTTAAAAATAATGAGTATGACAGATGTCTTTATATGAAAGTGAAATCTGATACTTGTGTTATACTTTGCCTATATGTTGATGACATTTTAATTTTTGGGACTAATCAGGACATTATTGGAGAAACCAAAAATTTTCTTTCTAAAAATTTCGATATGAAAGACCTTGGTCATGCTAGTGTAATTTTGGGAATAAAGTTAGTCAAAACTTCATCTGGCATTACACTTTCACAATCACACTACATTGAGAAGATACTCAAGAAATTTAAAATGTATGAGTATTCACCTGTGCATACACCATATGATTCATCAATTAAATTGAAAAAGAATTTGGGAGAACCTGTTGGACAGGAATTATATGCACAAATGATTGGAAGTTTAATGTATCTAATGAATTGCACTCGTCCTGATATTGCATATGCTGTTTGTAGGCTGAGTAGATACACAAGCAACCCTAATAAAGAGCATTGGACTGCACTCACACGTGTATTTAGATACCTGCGAGGATCTATTTCACTTTCATTGCATTATACTGGTTTTCCCCCTGTACTTGAGGGTTATACTGACGCCAACTGGATCTCTGATTCAGTTGATATTAAATCAACCAGTGGCTTTGTGTTTTTGATAGGTGGTGCAGCAATAGCATGGAGGTCTGTCAAACAGACAGTGATCGCTCGTTCCACAATGGAATCAGAGCTTATTGCGTTGGATATTGCAGCCTCAGAGGCAGAATGGCTAAGGAATCTGTTGAGTGAGATTCCATTGATGGGAAGGCCTATTCCAGCAATTTCCATAAGATGTGACAACAAAGTTGTAATTGCAAAATCATTACAAAATAATGATAATGAGAAAATGTCTAGACACTTGCGCTTGCGATATAAATCGATTCGACACCTGATTTCTCAGGGATAATTACTCTAGAGTTTGTGAGATCCGAGAGAAATCTCGCAGATCATTTCACAAAAGGACTTGTCAAACGACTAGTCCATGAGACATCGAGGGGGATGGGGCTTCAGCCCATTATATAATTACCTGCAGCGGGCTCCCTACCATTGTGATTGGAGATCCCATGAAGATGGTTTTCAAGGGGTTAACGAAGCTGTATTGGTAAACTTGTGAGTACTGTAGAGGAAAAACTCCTCTAACTCATCCCTATGATAACAGTACTATACTGTAGCGGAAGTAGGTTGAGCTTACGCTCTTAATGGGTTCAAGTCCTTTTCGGACAGGGTGTGACCCGCACAGGCACCCTGGAGAACTCACCTATATGAGTGCATGGACGTGGGGCCGCGTTCTTTGAGATTTGGGCTAAGTCTCTAAGGCACTCAAGAAAGGATACGAGCACATGGCCGTAACGTGCTACCCCGCAGAACAGGACCCATATCCTGTACCGTGTGTGTGACTAGTGAATTCTGGCTAAAGGGGTCGAATTCAAGGACATGGTCTATTCAGGTTTCTCAGTTGGATCTAGTTTACACTAAGTGAAGGTTCAAACCCAAAAGGTACCTTCACCTATTACATGGTATAAGATGCTCAGATCATATTCATATTTCTTTATCCTATAATTTTTTGTCAAGGGGGGGATTGTTAGTGTTGGGCCCATTTATATGGCCCATTCCTTGGTTGATCAAAAATTGGGTATACACATTTCCCTTTCCAACAATTTAGTCTCACATCGGTTATATCCACTTGTTTCTTTCACCTTATACATTGGGACACTCTATTCCATTATTGAGACTTGTTGGGCCACACCCCTACGCGCGCGCACACGAGGCCCAGCCCATTAACCCGTGGGCTTGGATTTCTGGTGGAAGAACTAGTTAACCGGGCGTGCGCGCTCGCACGTCGCGCCTGCACACGAGGCGGGCCGGGTCGGGTCGGGTTGCGGGCCACATATGGGCGCGCCCGCATGCGCGCGCAGGGGGGGGTGGAAATCCCTCTCCACGGGCCAACTGGGCCCCTTCCTTGGGCTTGGCCCGCATGCGTGTGAGTTTCTTTTTGTCACTCCTAATTTTGAATTTCAAAATTCAAATTCAAAGTGTTTTTAAAACCAACAAGTTTCCAGAACTGTCCAAAAATTCAAATTCAAGTTTCCTAAACAGCTCCAATTAATTGGTCGGTTGCGTGATTAATTTAATTAATGAGCGCGATTAAGTGGTCGATTACAATTTTAATACGCGCAATTAATTGATCGACAATTTTAATGGGCGTGTTTAATTCGTCGATTTTCCTTTTAAACGTTTTCGAACGTTGCTGGACTGCCTATATAAAGGGGTCGTATGAGTCTTCATTCATCATCTGCGAAAATCACAAGTCCAGAGCCACCTACAGCGAGTCTTCTTTTTTTGTTCTTTTTCTGTTCTTCTTCTGTTCTGGTTTTTCCATTACAGAAGACTGGTCTACATCCCTCTTCTTTCTCCCTGTCTGATCTGAGCATCTAAAAGGATCACGGTCGTTCACTGTGGTCTCCTCGTAGCTCACACCCCGAGGAGACATAACCCTGGTGGTCGTATCTCTCAATGGTAGGAGCCGTTCAACCCTGTGTGTGAGGGGGCCTTATTCACCGAGGACAGAGCGTCTCTGCTCGCTTCCACCAAACTGATATGTTTTTCTAATCCTCTCTTGATTGTTTGCAGAATATTTTGCTGTGTTTTCATATTGGTTTGAAATCTGTGGCTTTACTAGGTTTTTGACATTGCCCTTGTTTTAAAAGGAATTTTTTCAACAGTTTCTTCCTCAAGCGCATGTATATCCGCACATATTTATTTACTACTCCTCTAACTAAAAAAATAATATTATAAACATAAATCCTATCTTGTTTTAAGTAACATTAATCTCACCACTAACCACTTCGATTAAGACAAAATAAAACAAATATTAAAAAAATGAATAAAATAGAGACAATCAACCAACTAAAATCAAAACTTTCGATTTCTCTGCTCCAAATCATTCACTGGAGAACCCCCAATATTTTGAACAATTCAATCTCTCTCTCAAAAAAAAAAAAAAGACAGCCCCTTGATCAAATTAGATTCATTATCAGGGCTTTTATCATGCCAACCTGTTCATGTTTGTGTCGGCTTGTTAATTGGGTTAGGAGGACGTCTGACCTGTCTGGTATGACATGGCGGTTAGAAAAAAATTTGGGTTTTGATCATGTTTTGATTAAAATGAGTTTGTATTCTATTAATTATGTTTAGTTGAAATTCATTGGATTGTGTTCCTCTCATTGAGTAGATGATCATAGTATATTTACATTCTCAAAACTAATTTTTGGTGAGTGAAAAAATTAAATCCAAAGTTCTTCAAATAATATGATGAAAATGGTTGGTGGTTGGGAAAAAAAGAAAAGCTATAGTCCCATATCGGTTAAATGGAAAAAGTATTGATGATTTAGAATGTGAGCTCCTTGTACTCTAGTGAATTACTTTTGGTGAACACCCTATGGTGGACCTTTCCATGCGGGGTGACCACCACGCGCACTTGGCATAAATTCCACTCAGTCTCTACATCATTTTAAATCATACAATCATTCATTGTTGCCTGATCCGTGAGCACATCTGCGGGGTAAATATAGTCTTAAGGACATAGAGTCCAACTCTAACCGGATAAATGTGAATAAACCTATGGATAAAGATTGATTTATAAGAAGTGATGACAGTTAATTTGATAGTTATTTTAGGGGTTGATCGGAATCCATATATCACTTTATACTAGTTTATTCTAGCACACTTTAAATCCGGACTTTCCAAACGACATCTAAATTTTATCTGGGGTTATCCGATATCCAAACCGGGGCTAAATGAGCGTTTGCTTTTCCTATTCTACTATCCATTCTCTATATATACCATTATGCACAATGTATAAATTGTTATTCATATATTTAAAAAGATGTACTACATTGTTATACCATTTGGATATATTGTTATATCCTCCGCCCCCTTGGTCACCCTCCTCCTCCATTTAGCAGAAGTCAGGATTTGAGGTCTAATATATTAATTTTTTATATTTATTCAAGTAATGGTGTTTGGATAGAAATATAAGTTATTTTGTGGTTTACGACCATTTTAAAAATAAATAAATATGCTAGTGAAATAAGTGAGATTTAAATGTGTTTTTAGTTATTCTCATTGGGAATGTAATAATAAAACTTTTGTTATTTGATTGACAACTGATAAATTAAAGATAAAATGTAAATAAAAATTCATAAAAATTGAAAAATGATTGAACCTTAGAATGATAACAATTAATTTGACAGCAAACCCATTTATATTAATGGAATAAATTGTGTGGAATAATATAATTCCACGGAAGACCTTGATTACAATTACCAGCTTATTATGTCATAGCTCATTTATTCTTCTTTCTAAACAAACAATTTTTAAACTATTCTCTTCTCATTCCTCTATCTCAATAGCCCCAGAATATATAGATTAATTTTATGAGCGTTGATACACGCAATTCTTTTTGTAGTCTCATACGCTATAATAACGTAATATACTATCTGATTCAATTTTTTTTCTATTTTTTCATCATGAAAAAAAAAACATTAATATATATCAGTATATGTTTCACTTTATATAATAACATGTATTTCAAAATGTGAATGTATGATTAAAAAAAAAAAGAATGAGCTTCAATTGGGGGCACAATGGAAGGGGTGTGTGTGTGTATTTTTTTCCTAATTCTAGTCCATCATTTACTTGGAATAAAAAATTCTTTTATTTCAATTAATTTTTTTATAGTAAAAGAATAAATTGTTTTCGCACCTCTTATATATACGCTCGCGATTAGGTACGGCGAACGGCAGGTGCGGTCGCGACGTGGGCCGTTTGATCGCGAGTCCATCGTATCCGACGGTAATCTGAATCGCACCCGACCGTCCGATGCGATAGATCCGTGATCGCTGCCGCACATGTCATTCGCCGCACCTAATCGATTCCCCATATATATATATATACTCGTGATACTATACGGTCGTGCGGTCGTCGATCACGGGCCGTCGATCACGGGTCCATCGCATCGGACGGTTGGGTGCGATTTACGTCGACCGTTGGATGCGATGGACCCGCGATCAGACGACGCACGTCGGATCCGCACGACCGCACCGACTGCATATTATCGGAAATATATATATATATATATATATATATATATATATGGTCGTGATTACGTGCGGTGTGCGGTCGGTGCGGTTTACGACGTGGGCCGTTCGATCGCGGGTCCATCGCATCCAACGGTCGACGTGAATCGCACCCGACCGTCCGATGCGATGGACCCGTGATCGACGGCCCGTGATCGCGCACCGCACCGACCGCACGACCGCACGTAATCGGATCCCATATATATATATATATATATATATACACACACACACACACTTTATTATTCCGATATTTATCCCGTTTTTATATTAGTTTTTCCTTAGACGGAAGGAAAGAAAAACACGATGAATTCTGTCTATTTTTGTTGAAATCTGAAGTCTGAACGCAATCCATAAAACCTAATTTTCTTCCATTCTCCCCCCGACGCCTATCGAATCCCTCCATCTGAAAAGCAGGCGCGTTTTCGACCGGAGAAGTCCTAGATCTCCCACTCCCCGCCTCACCGTTCATATTCCCCATGTCTCAGGTACTCCGAATGCTTTGATTTTTCATGCTTTATTTGTCGGTACCTCCGTTTCTTGAATTCCTTCGTCCGTGTTTGTTGAATTTGGTCATGTCCGTGATTCTGGTCCCGGTGATGCCTCAGCTAGGGTTACAGCATGTTTGGAAGGCCAGACATAATTTTACCACTGGCCACGCTGTGATGGTCTCATTTTTGTTGTTGTTGTTTTTGTTTGAGTATTTAATTAATCTGTATGCAGAGCATGCCATGGGTTATAGGGAATCCACTTTGGAATTTGGTCCATTTTGAAAAATCATTTATTTTCCACAATTTGAACCTCTGTAAGTCGGCATGCATTTATGCATCATTAGCATGAGTTTACACTTTTTATTTTCCAACATGAGTCTCATCCACACGCAACTGGAGAGGATGAGGTTTTCATCTCCTTCTATACACTTTCATGGTTCAGTTCTCAGTTCTGAGCACTTAAAAGTACTTTTTTTTTGACAGGTGGACAACCGCAATTCTTCTGCAGCGAAACGCGCTAGGACTGATGGTAAGAAGTTTTATCTATTAGCCACCGGAATGATCTTTTTCTTGATAACAAGGAAACCAATCCCCATATCCATGCATATTGGGGTTGTTTTTTATTCTACACATTGTCTTGGAGCGTACTGGTAGCTAGATTTGTACATGTGGAATTTTGATTATGTATTTGGTAATATCCCTTTTCAAAACATATTTTGATATCATTGTTCAAATAATCATGTATTTTAAATTTTTAATCAATCAAAAGGTCATTATCTAGCGGTCTGACACATAGTAGGGCTGTCTGAGGGGACTGGGGAGGGAGTTGTAGACTGGAATCTAGAACTCCATCTTGTTAACCCAAGCACTTTATAATTATGTCAGTGAAATTTGAGGGAGAGAAATAATGGGAATGAAATACTAAGCTTAAGACAAAAAGAATAGAAAAGAAAAAGACTCCCCATGGGCAAGGGATACTGAATTACTAACTAAAAGAGAGTGACTAGGAGCAGATTTATGATCTATATGAGCTAATGAGAATCACTGGGTATCTGTTTTAATTTTGTTCTCTTTATTTTCTAATGACGCTTAGTAGTGTTTTATTATTGTGTTCTCAAAATAATAAAAAAGGGGAGTCATTGGGTATCTGTTTTTGGTTCGCTCATGTTTCACTTGAAACTCCAGATGGATAGAGAGACGGATGGACCCAAAAAATCATTTATTTATTTATTACATACAGTTCTGGGTTTCTGCAGGTAGTCGTCGTGAAGATGACTGGACATGTCCTAGCTGTGGCAATGTTAATTTTTCATTCAGAACAACCTGCAACATGCGCAACTGTACCCAACCCAGGCCTGTTGATCACAACTCAGTAAGTTGATTATGAGGACATCAATTCTTCTCTCACAATTGCAGTTAGAAGCATGAATGGAAGTTTTACAATTTGGATCTCATGTATTTTATAATGTTCGCTATAAAGAGTTCTTGTGACTACCAATTGAACCCTCTTTCGCTAGAGCTGCCTCATGACCACATAATATGAACATAGTAGCGTGGAAAGAAAAATCTGATCAGAATCTCTACCTAAGTGATTATAATGTTGGAAAAAGATCTTCTGTCTCTGACTGTACTGGGAACCTGATCCACTTTGGCAAATTAGCGGGGTAAAGAAAAAGGCATGACAATTCTATCTCCTCGTGATCATCGCATTTAATTTTATGCTATTGTCAACTATGATGATCTTGCTCGATAATACAAAATGTTTCATTAACAACATCTGTGAATTGTCAGCATACTATACTCAAGGTTTCATCTATATGGTGACCATAATTTCTCTTTTTCTCCCAGCTATTACACATTTCTATAATTTCAATGTCTACAAACTGTCCTCTTACCATATGTGTAATTTTATCGATCTTATATTCTTTATTATGAAAATTATAGAATTTGAGTGTATGTCTCCAAAGAATGAATTTATATGGATTCAATGTCAAAGTTGTGATGTAAATCTCCATCATGTCCAGCTAATTAGACGGGAAATGGTGTTTTTTCTATTGTATGATAAGATGCCTTTTCATTTATGGCTGCATTATTTTTTTTTTGTGTTTTTTTTCAGAAATCCACCGCAAAGCCTTTGCAAGGCCCCCCAAGTTATAGCCCATCAGCTGCTTACATGAATTCTGGTGCTCCATCTTCAATGTACTTTGGTGCTCCTTATGGTTCTTCCCTTTTTAATGGATCATCAATGCCTCCATATGATTTTCCATTTTCTGGAGGATCTGGTTTTCATTATGACTATGGCAGCCGCCTGTCAGTTGGCAGTCCTTATGGGCCCCTGCATTTGTCTGCCCCACCACCTTATTCAAGTGGCTCCATGTTAGGGTCAGGTAATTTAACTATAATTTTGCTCCTTATTTCCCTTTATTTTTTTGAAAGAATGGTAGGCATTCACCCTCAATTTATTAAAATCAGAGTGAGTGCCCAAAACAGGGAAAGATACATTATAAACCGCAAAATACATAAAGCTTCCTGACTAGGTCCCCCTCCCCACCACAAAAAGGGCTCTCTGAACATCTTCCTATGTTTTCTTTTCTTGGTATCATCTGTTTCTTCTGGTGCATTGTGGTTTCATAACTATTAGAATATTAGATTTTTTTCCATAATTATACAAGCTACTGAAAAAAAATTACCGTCCTTTTCCCAGGTGGAATGTATGGTGTGCCGCCAATGATGGACAGATATGGGTTGGGTTTTCCCATGGGTCAGAGTACCATGGTATGTCATGAATGCATCATTAGCTTCTAGCATATTCAAAATGATGACATGAAATTGTCTATGAATGCTCTTCCTTTTTTTGCCTCAGGCTCAGTCAGATTGATGTTGATTAGATCATTTGTGCTTATTTCCTTGCTCCTATGGACATTTCAGTTGCTGCTTCTGTTCATTTTTCTTCATATTACAAGTTTTGCTTCATTGAACTTATGACGTGATTAAGTGAATGGCTGAAATGCAGGGGCTGAGGCCTGGAATGTTTCCTGATGATAATTCACAAAAGAAATCTGCAGGCATGTCACCATTTGCTGCAAGAATGATTCACATGTACATCTTTCTTGTTTTTGTGGAAGTTATTGATTGCATAGTTTTGCAAATGTATCTTATCTAGACACAGGGCGTGACAATGATTGGACCTGCCCGAACTGTGGAAATGTTAACTTCTCTTTTCGAACTGTGTGCAATATGAGGAAGTGCAACACTCCGAGACCTGGAAATCTGGTTTGTGAGCTGTTTCACCTTTTATGTCATTGGAAAGCAAATGCTCAAGTACATGTTTCCTCTTATGCTTTTATGTGCATGTTTTCTTTTTCATTGGAGAATTTTACCACAATCACATTCAATAGAGTAGTTTGACATCACAGTTTTATCACTTTATTTAATCCTATGTTCTTTCATTGATTGATTTAAGTTTAATGCTATTGATTGCAGGCCTCCAAATCTGATAATTCAAAGGGTCCGAGTGAGTGTCCTATTCTCCTCAAGCATGTATAATGTTTTGCTCTCTGGGATTGAGTCTCTTATTATCTAAATATTTTTTTGGGTTCACAGAACAAAAGACACCAGAAGGCAGTTGGAAATGTGAGAAGTGTAACAACATCAACTATCCATTCAGGACCAAGTGCAACCGGCAGAATTGTGGCGCTGATAAACCGTTTGAGTCACAGAAGTCACCTAGGTTGGCATCCGAAGAGGATGATCAGGTTTGTTGTGAGCAATGTCGAATTTGCTTTTTATTGTCAATTTTTTTAAATTCTTGTCTTCATAGTAAATCCAATAAAAGAAACAAAACATTTGTGTGGTTTTATCTACTGAAGAAGTATTTTTCTTCGTGTTCCTTTTGGAATTAATCCTGTTGCAAAAGTTGATTCATCATTCTGCTACTTTTCCAGTGAGTACTAGAACACTTTTGAGGGTCAAGAAGGTCCAGAGTTGTCGTCGGCATCGCAAAGTATGGGTGTCTGAGAGGTCGTCATGTGTTGTTTTTGTTGCGGCAGTTCTTGAGTTTCTCCACCTTCTCGTGATCCATGTCCGTCTGTCATATTTGAGGCAATTCATCTTGCCACTTTGGAACTGTTCCTGTGTTGGTCAGTCAGGTTCTCAGAGTGTTTTGAGGTTGGTTAGTGGATATTTATTTTAGTAAATCTTTCCATTTGGAATTGAATCATTTCTTGTTGTTGTGGTGAAATGTTTCTTAGATCCTCTATTTAAGTTACTTGTGGTTTTGGGTCATTCCTGCTGGGGTTTAGCATCGCTGGATATCCTCGGTTGTACTTTTCCTTGTTAAGTTAGAATTGTGTGTGTTCTTGAGTTCTGTAACTAGTGTTAATCGGCCTATTGCTTCTTTGGTTTAGACATTCCTGTTGGTTTTTGAGTTTCCTTTCATTTTGAAGTCATAGTTTGTTCCAGACCCATAAATCTTATTATACGAGGAACCTTATATCAATCCAATTAATCTTGTATCCTTGATTTATAGTACTGAACCTGACTTGTGAAACTAAATCCCAGCACATTAGAATTGCATTGCTTAATTTAATTAATGTTTGATATTAGCAAAGTGACAAATTAGACCTTACCACAAAATAAATTGTGAACTTTTAACATCCTTCCTACATTGTTAAATTCAATAAACAATGAACCCTTAAGGCCTGAAGTACAGTGCTTTCTTTTATGATTCTTTGTCGACATACCACACCTAAATTTTACCCTATTACTTGTAAAATCATTGAATTGAAATGCTGATCATTAAGACAGTCACCTTCTTAAATTATATCTGACATTTCATTTCTCTAAATTCTCCATAATTCTTGGATTGTTAATTTCCTCAAGGCCCATTAGCTCAGCACACCACAGAACTTGAAAAGAGAGGATTTTGGGTTGACGATGTCCAATCGTTCTACTAATTTTTACTTTATGTTTCCTTGCGAATGAAAAATCTCTTTTGTTCTCTATTTATCAATTATCAAAATTTCTTTGGACATGCATTCCATTTGATAGTAAACTTGCATAATCTTTACGTTAAGAGTTTTGATCTTGAACCTTTATGATGAAGATTAATTGGGTTGCATTTTGAACCCTTTAACTTAACTGCCTCTGGCTGTATCATACTGGCTTCGAGCTGTTGTGAAATATGGACCTTTCTCCCTTAAACTTGAATAAAGAATTCTACAGCCATGCATTGAACGATAAATGTGCTAAAGACAAAAAAAATTTAGCACTGTATTGGTTTTCGTCCATGACTTCTGTACTTTGGTTTCTGACTGACAATTGCTTCCTCTCCTGGATGTGCCGAGATTTCATTTTAAATGGATTGTTTTCTTCCATGCTGTTTTGCATATTATATATGAGATCTAGGTTCAAATTTTTGAAATGTTGTTGCAATGATTGTATTTGAAATCATGAGTTGGAGTTGAGGTTATTGGTCAGCATCCATCCACTTTGAATGATGTAAATGACTGTTTACAATTTGAAGTCGATTCATGGAGAATGAGGTCTGTGAAGAAGCTCACAGAAGTTCTTCCGGTCTGTCCAGAAGTGACTTTGGTAAATTATAATTGTTATGTTTTTTATTTGTATAAATGATTTGGTCAATGTAGATGTAATGTTGTGTGGTACATTGCATATGCATCTTTAAAATTTTGTGTTCATCATGTGCATGAAATATCTAATTTTTTTCTGGGAGCAGATGGAAGAAGAAATTATTGGTACACTTTCAATAATAATGTTAAACGTTGCATGTATGTGATGTTAGATGCAGGTGATACATATTTTTTTCTAGATGCCACACAGTAATGTGCATATATTTGGATGAATAACAAAATCATGAGTTCTGTATTATTGATTTACGGAATTAATCTGGGTTTGTTAGAAATGCGCTAGTGCCGGCCTTAACTTCGTTTCTGTGTGGGAGGTTTCCTTATTGGTCTGAACTAATGTCCAGGTTCGCCAAATGGAGAGACTGTTGGGGCAACTTATACTATTGTTTTAGGTTGCACAAGTTATGTGCAGTTCTCAAGATGCCGAACTGTGCCTATTTATAGAAAAAATCATATTCCATCCTTTTCAATTTTTTAGTTATGGATGGTGCGGGAGAATAGATGCACAGTACATGGTTATAAACTTTCATTAAAAATTCCAACTGTATGATGGAAGGTAGTCCATCAACTTGTAATTCATCTGTCTTAATTAAAGATACATTCTTAGTACCTATTTGACCATACTGTTAGATGAAAGAGTGTTGTGGGCGTCGGCACCAGAGGTGTTGATTAGATTGAGAATTCTGTAGCATCAGCATGGCACAGACTCGATGGATTTCTTAGTGCCTGTTATGAATTATGATAGTGTTGAGCATTATTCTTTTCAAATATGGATGTTATGCAATTTCTCTCTGGTAGTTTCTTGTTTGATTCGGTAATGTCCAGGGGGTTTCCTTTTTGTGAAACGGGGGAGCCCATATTTGATTTGGATGACTTTTCTTTTATCTGTCCAAGCATCTTCAATCATCTCTTTATATATGATCCCAACGTAATTATGCAATGTGGAGGCTTCTATGTTAAGGTTTCGACCATGTGGTGGGTGATCAATCAGTGGTGTATAGTTTAATCACACCCACCATGAAAATATAAAAATGTAGCCTTTCAAGGGCATTCTTTTTTGTACACATCTTTTGGGAAGGAGTTACAGCTTTAGAAATAATCTAACTTTTAGCTTTCGGGTTATATGCATTTTCGTGGTGGTCATAATGAATTTTTATATAAATGCATATAACCACACAAATATAAGGTTAGGGTTGAAAGTCGGGCTAAAAAATGTAATGATTTTCTTTTGGAAATGACAGTTTTATCAAGGCATTGATATACTTAATGTATTTTATAGCTTCAACTCCAGCCTAAAAATGGCCCCTAATCATCTATAACTTCATCTGCAGCCTAAAAATGGCCCCTATTAGAGTGTATATTGTGATGGTGCAATATATACTTCACCAACGCATGTAAAGAAATTTTTCAAAGAGAAAACATGCTAGTTTATCTAAATACATGGTTTACTTATTATAAGAGAATGTATAATATATTTCAATGGATGGATGTATATATACATATTTAAAAAATAAAAAATAATAAGGGAGTTGCGTATGGGACATATCATTTTCCATTGAGCATAGCTTGCCTTCAAAATCATAGCAAAATGCTGTCATCAGGTATCATCAAAGTACCTTTGATCTCCATGTGCTTATATATTAAGATTACACGATGCACTGTTCGTTGGGATGCTCTGCGAACCTCAGTAAAGAATCTGTGGACGTATTGCTCCATTTTGTTAAGTCGTTGCGTGTACAAAAGAATCCCTACCAGTTGGCTGATGATTTTGGATTACCAAATTTGTTTGTCATTTGTTGTCCAATAGTTTCTGGCTTTATTTTTCTATGAGGTGATGTTGATGTTTGGGCTAACGAATAAACCTGAGTGGGAAGGGTACAAGCTAATTGGCTGGGGTGAAGATGAGATGATCTCAACAGATAATTTTAACAAAAAAAAACACATCTTAAAATATTATATGTCAATCAACTAGATGATAATTGATGAAAACAATAATTTTCTAAAGATTGACAAAAACAAGAACACAAGGGCAAAAGACGTGTACGCTGGGGGTGTGTGTGTGTGTGTTTTTTTTTCTTCGAAAACAATTATCTGTCATCCGAAAGGGTCAGTGATGGAATCCTAGAGAAGAGAGTTGGATGTTTTGGCCAACAATCCTCAAGAGTACCTGGACAATTTTTTAGAAACAGTTATTGTGAGGCGGATCAACAATTTGAACTGCATGGGCTTAGCCAAGCACTTTGCGATTTGCAATTCACAGTGAAAATCATATCATAAACATCAAAGGGATAATCTCCCTATTTGCCAAATGAGATTAAAGAATTTCCTTAATCATATGGGCATCCAAATTTAAAAGCTGTATGAGCAAGTTTTAAAGGTACGGTGCATCCACAGCCCCATCAGGGAACTACGGTGCTGAGAAAAATTGAATAAAAGTTGTCAAGTGGTTTGATCATGGAACCACTTACCCACTGTCTCCATGGATTATCATACATAAAAACCCATGATTGCAGGGAACCTAAAATCTTCCCTTCTTTCAATTGGTGTTTTTTCAACAAAGCTGCCAGAACTCCTGAAAAGGTAAACAAGCAATTCATGAGAATATTGCATACAATGAAAAAGGATTTAAATTGCAAAACCATAAACATTATTTGATCTGCTTGTATACTTGTGACTGACAGTAATTCCATTATAAAAAAAAATAAAAACACAAAGGCGCGGTTACACACACACTTTAGTCATTCTTACAGAAGCCACATCACCTAAAGTAGTACATACACTACTATATCAGTATATATTATATTACAAAAAGTGTAAAAACTTATATTCATTCGAGTACAGACATTTATTGTAAAAGTATATACTTCACAACAAAAATAAAAAATGTCGTGTGGTCTGTAGTAAGACAGAAAGAATGACTAAAGTATAACATTTATAAAAAGAACACCACAGTTAAGGTTTTTGCCAATATTTGTTTGACGTTGTAATTTGTATGTTCTCCTCAGCAAATTTAGAGGACTAGTGAAACACAGATTCAGCTTTAATAAAAAAAGTGGACAGATACTTCACTAACCTCCAATTTCAGAAATTAGTGCATCTGACTTGAGTCAAAGAAGGCAGTCTCATAAGGTGCTTTGAGCAGCTGAATCTCTTGGAACTGGTTGCCATTGCCATTTGAGGAGGCAAATGGTATAATCCGTGACTGAGCTATGGAGGAATGGTCAGACTGCCAATAGTCTGAGCTTGGTGGCGTTAACTGCATTGCAGGCTGGGTCACCGCACCACAATCTGAAAGCACAAACTGGTTGAGAGAAGATGTGGATGCAGGGTCCGTCGAACCCCAGGAATCAGTTGACAGAAGAGAGAGAGCACGTCGAAGGTCCTGTGCTCCATCCGGGTTTGAAGCGATAACTGGTGCTTCGACACCTGTGAAAATCCAGTAAAACAAACTCCCTGAAAAACACTTTGTTTGATAGAAAATCGCCTACAGTAATACAAGATTGCATATAGCAACAAAAGATTCTTCCAAAACCATAACACCTCACATATGACACCAGAGTACATACAGGAGTGTGATAGTTAGCTTTGACATTTTTTCCCTTAAACAATACATATATACAACAATATAATTAGAGGGAAAAAAAGTCTGAATAGTACTAAAAACCATTTCAAAATCATTCAAACAAAAAATGGCTGCACATCCATGTGGTTACTATGGTATATGGAAAACATTATACGAGTAAACATCCATGTGAATACCACAGAATCTGGTGACTATGCTATACATTATGCAAGCTCCATAAGATTGATACTCGACAACTACAAATTACAATGCAAGTCCTGATGGAAAATGATTTTTCTATTCTAATTTTTGAGTTATTCTCTGCTCTGATTTTTATTGGTCAAGCGTGTAAGATTGCCTACGAGTAAACAAACAGCTATAAATGATGCTTAACTTGAAATTTTAAAACCACTGTGCATATTTTGGTACCAGTGCTAAGTGAAACATGAAAAGACACGGTATCACCAATGGATCTCAACTTTGAAACTGGCATTTTGAGGATTTTCAAACATGTTTTCCCTGATATAATGCTTCAACCTAACACATGTAAACGTGGAACACCAATGGAGTACAGGACCCTGGTTGATCATTCAGCATAGTTAAAATCCAACAAATAAAAAAAGGAATGAGAAGGAATGCTCGTCAGACAGAACCCACTGGAATCAAACACGCCTACATATGTGTGTGTATTCATCCATCCAATCCTCTGACTCATAACCCCCTAAGTTTGATAATTGTGTACCATATTACTTCTCGACATGATAAATGGACAACAAAAAGACCTGGTACAGGATCTATGTCAGAAGAAACCACCTAAAAGTTTAAAACAAAGCAAATGTTTATTACAAACACCTGATCCTACAACCCACAATAACGAAATTTTCAGATCAACTAAATACTCCCATATCAATAAAATAATTAAAAGATGCATCACCTTGGTTAAGGACTGCAGCACTGGTGCTCTTGAATGGCAAGAGCCTGTCTAAGTCACTATGAATATTAGAAACAGTATTTGGCAGCTCAGTGTTAGGCAAATGTAGCTGCCCATTGATGCCACCTAATTTGATTGACATGTTCCATGACCCTTTTTCCTGTGCATGCTTAAAATCAAGTGAGCCTTCCCATGTAAGATTTTTGGGAGGCCTTGCATGACCAAATGAAGGACTATTAAAGATGAGGTTCATCTGATGTCTATCATCTGCTGGAAGAAAACAAAAAATGTTAAAACAAATCTGAAACACAATGATGAAATCTATCATTTTTAATGACAATTTCTTCCCACGAAAGCTTGTATAAACAAACAATAGGGTAATATATTTGCTGCTGTGCACACAAAATAACAACTGTGAGCCAAAAAAGCACCATCCATTTTTGATGACTTTGTATTGAGTTAGAAATACAACTAATGAAAATGTTTCTTGAATATTCATCTAGAAATCTTCTAATATTCTAGTATAGTAATCTCATCATCAAAGATTGCCTCAAAAACAGGCAAACTACTATCACATATGTACTGTTGATGCTAAACTATAAATTATTAAGAAAAAAGTTCTCATACATGCATGTGTGTATGTACTTAAAATGCTGAATTTTTCTTGTAAATAACCTCATTGTATTAAGTGAAACATCAAGGCAAAAAACTCATGAAAGAAGTGCTATGGGAAAGGACCATGAAAACGTTTTTTTTTTTTTTGAGAAAATGACCACTACGAAAATGTTAATTATCAAGTCTCCTTGCAACTTTGGCTCAAGCTCATTTTCACAAAGATGGTAGAAAAGATAGGCTCCTCCAAATAATCACAGCCTAGACAACTAGCTGAACAATCCTATCGAAGTGTAACAAGCAGATTTACTACGGGGAAAAAGTAATAGGCAGTTCAGATAAATTATAAATTTTGAGAACCTGAGTTACCAACCAATTTGGTAAGCACTACTTTTTTAATTTTCCAGACAAACACAGTATTTCTTTTTGGGTTTTCTCCTCTGGAATATTTTCTCTTGATGTTTTTTCACTGGTCTTCTAACAATGTTTTCTTTCATCAACAAATGACTTTTTTGAGAAAAGTTCGTGTCCAAATTTTATTAACACTGGAAAATATAAAAGTACAACTGCAAAACAGAAAAATAAGAAGAGTAATAAATGACATCAATAATGTCCTTGCTGCCCATCGCTCAGAAATTTCTTAATCTTGAAAGGACCCTACCAAGGTAAAAGAACAGTTTCAGCTTTCAGATTGTAATAACACCATGTTTTGAGCCAGTGAATTGAGAAGACGAATAAGTAAGATCAATAAATGTGCACAACTCCAATTTCCACAGAGGCCCAGCACACAAAAGCCAGAGAAGTAAAAATATAGAACACATATACAGCCTTCTGGAGGCATTCAGCATGCTCAAATCACATAAATGTGGGCTAGCATAATGATGCAGCAGTGTAGGAGAAGGTTAGGGACTTAGGGTTAAGCACTTCACCCACCCCAATGAATTCTTCTGTGGTTAGTATTTTATGGATTCAGAGTTCTATGGGGAATACTTGGGTGGCAGATTTGGGTCAAAGGAGAATATATGGATATAAACAGAAAAAGAAATATTTTCAAAACTACCAAAAAAAAACCTCAGTTTCATTCACAACTCGTACAACAAAACACTATATTTTCATACATACTCTACGTCCTAAAACTATCAATTTCTATTAGAATTAGTACTCATAAAAGAATTACACTTAAACTCAACTAAAACAGAGCTAAAACCGACCACACTATCTAGACCAAGAGTGACCAAGCCCTCACACAAATAATAAAAATAATTAATCACTACAAGTCTAATTTAGCAACCAGCCCTACTCTCCTATCCTTTCTATTTGACATTGCATGAAAAAAAGGGCTACATTGTTCGTAAACAGGAAATCATTCTATATGGATGGCAATTTGTCTCACCCGGGCTTAAGTCTAATAGTCATGCAGTTCACAAAGGCAAATTAATAATTCAATTAACTGATTGCATTAAGCAGAGACAAAAATTGCTGAAGTTTTAAGCGAATACCATAAAACGGAGATGACAGTCTCCCAGAGTTAAATGAAATAGCTTCTGGCTGTGGCTTTCGGCGTCGTGCATTATGATCAGACAGACGTCTTCGGCAGCTTCGCTTTTTCTGATCAAACTCCATCAGACCGTGGAACCTTAAATAAGGTCAAACAACAAACTCACATACATGTATCTTTAAAAAAGAAAGAGAGTTGATAGAGACCAGAATTTGATTTATAAAAAGGAAAGAAGTTTTGATGTAAGGATGGCTCACATCCATACTAGACAGCAAAGCTAAATCAAACCTAACACCAAGTAACTTGTTGAGGCCATGTCTCAACAATCAGCAAATATGAGAAGAGAGAATAATCTCAACCATGTCAGCAATCAAAAGAGTACATGAAGAAATTACTATGAACTAGCACTAATACAACATAAGACTTACCTGCTACACTGCTGACAGAAACGACGCTCCTGACCAGCAACAATGACCCTTGGGGACTTAGAGTGAGTCTCACACACCCTATGTTTGCGGTGGTATTCTTTGGCCATTGTGAGATCAATATTGCAACCTTCGACCTGGCAAAATGTGTTCGATATGCCCTGATGAGATTGCCTATTCTTCTTCGCTGAAGCTGTCGCTGCAGCAGGGACAGGTGGGAGGGATGGGGCCCTAACAACATTGCTCCCAGTCCCAGAAAAAACATCCTCAAAGTAAGTTCTCTTTCCAAGCTTCAGCCCGATCAGTGGTTCCGAGGAGCCCATCGAAGTCATCAAAACTGGAGAAGTTCCAGTGTCCTCTACCCTTGCCAAATCCTTCTTCTTGTTAAGGTCATTGGGGAAGACCTCGACCGCCTCAAAAAAGATTTCTGACACCTTGGTTCCTGCCTTGGATGAGGAATCAAAGGAGGCCGAGATCGAGCTCTTGGACGAACACCCGTTACCCACATCAGATCCAGAGCAACCTCCACCACCGGATGAATACACTGACCCAGTATCAATACCACCACCAGCCACATCAATCCCCCAATCCGTTGGTTGCACATGCCTGGGAACATCACCTCCCTTGGCACTGTAAAGCGCCAGGCTCTCCCAATCCCATGGTGAGGGTGTCTTAATATTGTAGTCCATCATCTATCAGGATTGCTAATGATACATAGGGTGTTCAAACAAGAAGAGAAAACTATCACAGACGAGACCAGAGCCAAAGAACAAACTTGAAGGTTGATGGAAGAGGAGAAGGAGACCCAGTTAAAAAGAACAAGATATGTTTGTCCCCTTGAATCAAATTGATCCAATAGAGAGAGACCACTTTTTTGGCTGAATTCTTTTAATGGTCAAATTAAAGAGTCACCACCTTTTTTTTTCTCCACCTTCTTTTTTCTCTTCAACCCATCTGCACATCCCCAAACACTGAATCCCCCCTCCCCCACCTAACGAAGATACCCGAAAGAGATGAACAACAGCATCCAACACCTCAATCCATGTGCACACCACTCTCCCTACTCCCACTACCACTTCAATTCAAACAAAGAGGCTGATCGCAAGATCCCACAGTATCTCCTCCCTCTGCAATTGTGTTCACATCTCCTCCATCCATGTATTATGTATATATCTCTCTCTCAATTCATCTAACTAGTATATTATGCACTCAATGACTCAAGAAGGTCACCTACTTCAATTAAAAGTGTACAGCAACAAGAAAGCCCGTCCTTTGAAAAGTCTTTCTTCGGGCACTCTAAAAATACAAAGCATTGATGACTTCAACCTCTATATTTCCCCCCAACAAATCCTCTGTTTTTTTCCACTTTCAATTTACCATCAAAGGATAAAAAAATTCCTTTTCTTTAACTCCCCAACCAGACTCTTACTTTCTCTAACCACCACAGCCCCCACCTTTTCATTGCCCACCAAATTTTCACAATGTAATTACTGTGGTTTCCGATACTTCGTTTTGTTCTTCTCAGCTAATAACAGGCGATCCTCTGTTCCTCTGAAATAATTCCTGCTCAAAAAAAAAAGGGGTGAATTCCAGCAACGCTTCACAAAACCTAATCAATCATTTTAGATAAGAACATCCACAACTTTGCATTATTAAGGGCGATTAACAAAACCGTATGGACCCACTTATTCGTTTGAATTAAGAAACTAAGTTCATCATCAAAGTCATATCTTTTTTTAATTTTGGGCTTATAAAGTGTTTTAACATTTGTTTGAAAAATAAAATAAATGGAAAAAACATCCGAACAAATCACGACAAAGCGGGGGCTATTAATATCTCCAGATCCGAAACCCCTAAAACACACGTTTCCTAGTACAAGTCAAAGATTTCAGCTCCAATTAGAAAAAATGTAAAAAACATGATTTCACACAGACTTTCAATCTAAACCCCCCCCCCCCCCCCCCCCCCCAAAAAAAAAAAAAGTAGAGATTTTTTCCCCCAAAAAAATGTCAAAAGGAAAGATTCGAGGGAAAGCACGAAAAAAAGTCGTATTTTCCCCCCTTATTAGAAAAAGGCGAAGCTTCCCCTTCAGACTCGTAAAGAGGGAGGATCCAAACCGACCCACTTTGAATCCAAATATGGAAACCTCAACTCATCATTTACCGCAACTGAAGCTGTATCTCTTTATTAAACCCCCAAAAAAAAAACCCCATCACTGTAAAGATTGGGTTAGAGGAGCTAGGTTTCCAAAAGAGGAAGAAAAAAAGGGCACAAAAAAGGGAAAAGAAAAGGGAAGTGTGTAGTGAGCGAGAGAGGACTTACTGTGTTTGGGTGGTGGAGATCATGTGCTGAAGGGAGGACCACTGGTGTTCAACTTATATTAATATTACTATTCAAAATCTCTCTCTCTCTCTCTCTACGCATTGGAGACAAGACGGAGTTATGGCTTCAGAGGCGGCGGGAGTAAGAAAAGTATTTTAGAGAGAGAGAGAGAGAGAGAGAGAGAGACTCTGGGTATTTATTTTACTAAACTGCCCCCTCAGTTCTCAATTATTTTCTTGTATCAGTTTATTTTCATGTATGTATCCAGGGCCATGTCATTAAAATACAGTTGTTACAATTTATTCATAAATCATATTCCATTGAGCAAAGTTTTTTTAAAAAAATAAAAAAAATAGCTACTATAATTTTATTTTGATTTTAAAATACAATTTTGATAAAGATATCCTTGTTCGAAAGGGAATCTAATCGGAGACATACGCCGTTGTCACTTTCTTACCATCCGATGTCCATTGAGCAAAGTTTGTCGTCTGTAGTGGATACTCTGGGCTTAGGTATAAATGTAATAATTTGAACTGGTGAGGACAAACAGATGAGTTATCATGAACCGCCGCTACCACCGACATAAAACTTCATCATCTGCGAAATAGAATCTTAATTAACCGTTCATTCTGTGTTTTCTCGTCACAACTATTTAGTCCAAGTACAAATTATGGGGACATCAACAGAGCTTTTTAGTTGGGTTTTTCGTTCGTTATTATAAGACCCGACAACAAAGAAGTCTATCTGTTTGCACGTGTAATTCTTCGATCGTGCCATTTCAACCGTCCGATCTCCAATCCGTACAAAAACGGGCATTTTTTGTCGGTCGTTTTAGAGGCAGATTTATTTACCGTTACGGAACGGGCGTTTTCAATGCGATCCAACCTGTGATTCAGTGCAGTTTTAGTTAATGTGTTCCGGCGGAACTGGTTACGGCGATCCACCCAATCATTGGAGTGGCAATCGTTCGTAATTATAAGCGAAGAATGTGACTAGATTTGGAGAGTGTAAATCGGACGTGTCGTTGTCGCGCAATGAGAGGGGGTTGCCCGTTTCAGTAAGCTCGGGAGCAGGGAAAGCTGGTTCACGCTGTATGGGACGTCGAGATCACGTTGGACGGTTCAGATTTGGAGAAGAGTATGAATCCATAAACTCCAGCGCATGGACGTTTTTTTAATTTCCCGATACAATGTTATCTTTTTCAGTGAAAAGACCTTACATCACTGTTGCAACGATGCACTCACGTGTGCAACGGTGAAAATAAAATTTAAACATGTAATAAAAAAAAGTGACCTAAAAAAAATCCATGCCCATCAAACGTGTTACAGTCACAATGGACCACCGGACCACATTTACTTCCTCACTATTCAAGCTGGTGGTTTGGCCCACTCAAGTAAGTACTGTGTAAGTTGACGTTTTATTATCTTTTCTGCTTTCAAAAAATTGGACACCTCTCATTTTGTATGAGCTGCGATAAAGGTATTTGCTCGTTTAGGTGTCAATTAATGTTTATTTATTTATATACCATAAGATGTGGAACATGCGATGGAGTGTGATCTTTGGATGGATTTGACTAGAATGGTACATACAATTAACAAGTCATTATGCACATTCAATTTTATTGATTTCAGTATAAGTTGGTGAAAGTGTTGTTCAATCCATGTCACACGCGGAGTAACACGTATTGTAACTCTATCAGATGAACTCCACCCATGCGCGCAATCAATTTGAGATGGGAAAAAAAAGAGGGATGGTTACATGTCATGGATGGGATTGATTATAATATTGTCGACTATTATGAATTATGAGATGCCTTTTTTAATGGAACCCACACCCCTCTTTTTATTTGATGGGGACAAGTGAAGGACCACTAGATGTTAAATTGTGGTGATGGACCGGAGCCTGTGTTGTTCATACTGTTTGTTGTCTCTCTCTCTCTCTCTCTCTCTCTCTCTCTCACACACACACACACTCTGACATCTGCGACCACATATAACATGAAAATTAAAAAGGCCTAACCGGGTCCGGGATGATTCAGGGATTGATATATGGTGATCGATCAACTGTATTTAAGTGAGCCCTGCTTTGGATGGAGACGCTTCGAGAATGCACGAATCCAATCTATTTCACAATGAATGGAGTTCGTGCATGTTTAGGGATCCATCATTGTTATTGTTGTCATCGTCCAAATTATACTGTTTAAGAGGATGGTATATATTCAACCAACCAAACTGGATGGATAGATCTTGTGTTAGTTGGGCTGCTCTTGGTACTTGATGGTAGCCAAAAAAAACTCACACTCTTCATGTAGCTTTTACATGTTTTGAACGAAATAAAGAGATCTTGATTTGTTTGCTGACCCTTTTTGGATCATCATCGGTCAAAGGTTTTGAGACATTTTCTCTCTCATCAAACAAATTAATCTCATAAAGGCTTTAGTTATTATATATGCTTAATTATTAAGTTAGAAAAATGATAAGTCTCAAAAATGGCCTAAAAGTGTCATGTGCTTTTTCTTTTTTTGAGGTGATATACATTTTGGTGATTTTTTTCTAAATTTTTAAAAACATGTAACTTTTAAGGGCTAGTTTAATAATGAGTTAAGATTTTGAAGATAAGTTATCCTAATTTTAAATGATAAAAAGTCGATCAATTTTATTCATATTCATATTTGTTAAAATTGAGACAAAATGTGAGTATAAATGCTATTAGTCTTTAGGTGAAACAATATCCTAATTTTCATTTCAAAATTGATTCCTGCGGATTAGATCAAAAAAAATTAGTTGAGACAATTGTTTGTAATTTATCCTAATTATTTTTTATACCAAATGAGGATAAATTATTATTTCATTCATTTATCCCCATAATTACTATTTATCCCATCACTGATCCTCTTGTCAAAATCAGGTCTCTTTAAAAGAAAAAAACTAATTAGCCCTGACCGGGTTCAAGGATATTTTTTGCTAATATTCGGGGATACTTTTGTAAATATTAAAAAAACTGAGGTTATTTTTGCAAATGGCCAAAAAAGAGTTTCTACCATGACAGCCAAAGCTCCACGATCTGAAGTAAAGGCATTCAGGCCAACCCTACCATTGCCACTGTCTTACCCAACCATATAATATAAAGAAGCTCAATTTCATTCGATGAGGGACCACAGTAGGATGATGATCTCATCCACATCATTCACACCACACCAAAGAGAACAAATTGTGGACCCAACCCTCTCAGCAGCAACTGTGTATACTTGTTAACAGAGGCTGTTGGGCGCCCCAGGTTTTGATACAATCTTTGATAATGAGACAGTGGTATGGTCATCATTTCATATCACGTCTAATTTACTACAATTGATAGGTCTGTTCAGCAGAAATATATGTATTTAATATGTTTTTGCTTATTCACACCTAATCAAAGCTTTTAGGGAATGTCAATCAGAAACAAGGTAGTATCTTTCACATAATAATATAGGATTACCTGAAATCACTTGGTTTTGATGAGCTCCTTGATGCAATAAAAATGTTCTATTTGTTGTGCAAGGGCCTAATTATAAATAGATCATTAGAAATTGTATTGTAACCTCCAATCAAATGAAGACACGCCACAGAGTAGTTAATATATAAGTCTCATGTCTCATGGGCAATCCTCACATGCTTTTTTTTATAAAGATGTATACTTCATGTAACGAAACATGTACCTTCATAAAAATGAAATATATTTTTTCTAATGAATTGTATGAGCTTATTAAAAAAGTGAAAGAATTTTATGTTAGATATAACAAAATATTACCCCATTAGGGATATTTGATCACGCACACACATATAAGTATTGTGTGCAACAATGCCCTTGTTTAAATAGTGTATGCTAGATGACGGCATGTTCATAGCCTGGTTGTTAAAGGATGTTGAACCTTGTTAATGTGAAGGGAGACTTCTACCAAAATTCAATCAGCGAATGCATGGTTTATTGCATAATAAGTGGGGGTTACACCATCAGTAAATTTTGGACAGATCAAGATATATAAGTTTTCAAGCAAAGGAGAAAAACAGGCTGAACGGAACACAGTACATGTTAGAATCGGCAAAGCACCGATATAGAACTAATCAATTTTACTAACATTTCCTCTCAATCAAGGAATCACCATTCACCTGAACTCTATTTCTTCAATTCCTATTGGTAAATGAAGTAACAGGCAATCATTGTAAGTTTTCAGACCAAGAGTATAGCATGCAAAGCAAAAGTTGAAAAGAAATGCAGATTGACAAGTCCAACGCATTGATCTGTTTATCGAGATAGGAGGTTTGGATTATTGTCTCTTCTCGTATAATTGTCTTGTTCAGTGATGATCCACTCTTCCAGATACCAAAACAGTTTGATATGTCATAGAATATGATCTGCTATGGTAGCTCAAAAGAATGATACATTACAGGGAGGCAAGTGGAATATTATCATTGGCCTTAAAAAGTCCAAACACAAGCTATTTCTAAGCTAAGAAAGAAAAACAGGGGAAACATGCTTTAAATGACATAAATGAAACATGCACCTGGTCTATTGATTGCATGGATAATGGAAGACTAATGGCGCTTCATTTCCAGGAATATATTCACCAGGATTGAAGATAGTCTTGGAAAGAATTGGAAATATAACAGTACATCAAAGGAACAGTGTTTCAAGAGAACAAATTCAAAGTCAAATTTGGAAATCCTATGCAGAAAATAATGAATTTCTTGAATCTCAGTGGTTAGTAATGAAATGATCAAAGAAAAAAATTATAATGATGAAGGGCCTTGACAAGTGAGAGTTGTAGATTTCCATAAAGAATTCCTAGATGTGTAGTTTGAGTTCTGCTAGTCCTTCAAAACATAACCTTCTCACATACAGATCATATGTGGAATACACCATATATATGCATTTCTGTTGACCTGTCAAATTTTCAAGAAGATTTTTTTTTCATAACATCTGAACATACATGAGAGATAAAATCACATGCTCATGTGCATATCATGCAACATTGCGAATACAATGACAAAAATATAATTGACGAACCAAATTTTCAAGATGACCTTACATACCCGGAGTTTCACGCACGCATCAATAACAACTGGAACAAAACAAAGAAAATCATCACAGCGGCCTGGTCAACTTCAAACCCATAATGTTCAAGAATTTTTTCTATCAAAGCCTGCCAACCAAACTCAGAATGATACCTGCAAGCGAGCAGTTAAACATGAATTAAAAATATTCCAACACACTATATCGTGGGAGCATATCAGTCCACTGGAGCACCACACGCATGATTTCTAGTATATAGGTTGATTGTTTTGCTCCTATATATTCCTAAAGGGAAAAAGACCTCTATAATATAAAAATTTATTGGCTACAGAAAATCGTATAAGATGAGACGGATAAACTCGCTTTGCTTTTATTGAAATATATATAAGGTCGAATTAAGCAATCCCATGTACCATATCCCACCAAATATTGGCAAAAGCTGCACGGTTCTCTAACCTCCACTCATCTCTTCCTTCCAGTACAACAATTATACGATATTCACCTTATGCGCTGGGGCGCAACTCTGAACAAAATTCTTCATCAGAGAGGGGAGGAGATTTTCCAATCCATACTTCAAAGCAGAATCTTGCTTTCCCTAGTTTGAGGGTTTTAAACCCAGAGTTATCAAAGTACTCGCTATGATACTTGTCCATGAAACTATTCTGTTGAGCTTCTCATCAGCGATGACAAATGGGACTTGTAGATGTTATAAAGATTTCTAGAAGTTCAGTTCTGCTGCATTTGTACATTTGTTGAACATTATAAATATCGATGTATAAATTCTCCTGAAACAGAACTAAATCCGAAGTCCTTTTCCAGTCCCCTTAGCTGCATCAATCTCCTCAACTTCTCTGCAAATTCCCAATTGCCAGCCTCAGCGTAGACCGAGGACAACAACACGTAGTTCACTGAGTTCTCTGGCTCCAACTCGATGAGCCGGTGCCCGAGCTCCTTTGCGGCCTCCAATTCTCCACGGGCCCTTAAAGCCGAGACCAAACAAGTCCATGTCTTTGGGTCCTTTATGTCGCTGGTCATGACCACCTTGCATGCGTCTTTTACCCTGTCTGCCCGGCTTAGAAGATCAACAAAGCTCACAAAATGTTCAGGTTGTGATGCAGTTTTGTTGATAATCTTCAGTCCTTCTTCGATGAGGCCAGAGTGGACGCAAGCCGATAGAGCTGCAAGACTGGTGATCCAATCTGTCCTGATTCCGTTCTTCAGCATCTCATCATAGACGCCCAATGCGTCTGTGCCACGACCGTGGAAGCCGTAGCTCGATATGAGGCATGTCCATGAAACCGTATCTCTGTTGCGCATCTCGTCAAAGACGCGGACTGAGGACTCAAGACACCCGCATTTCGCATACATATCGATCAGTGAATTTGCGACGGAGACCTCCAAATTAAGCCTAGATTTCATGATGAAGCAGTGGACCAACTGCCCGCCGATTATGGATGTTAAGCCAATGCAGGCCGATATGACAGCCAACATGGTTACATGATTTGGCCTCACCCCGTCCGAACACATGCGACGAAAGAGCACCAAAGCTCCAATGCCATCCCCTCCACGAGAACGGGTTCCAATGATCGAACTCCATGCGACCACGTCTTTCTCTTCAGTCCTCTCAAAGACGAGCGACGCAAGGTGCAACCCGCCGTTGCATTTGCCATACATGTCCACCAGGGCCGGATTCGGACGCGAAACCGTTTCGAAAGATGTGCCCGTGGATCTCCTTTCCCAGTCTCACACCAACCCCCCTCTCTGCGCACGCGGGCAAGACCGAGACCAATGTCGCTCTGTTGGGCTTGAGACCACCACCTTCAACCGAGACCATCTCACGCAACAGCCCGATCGCTGTCTCGTGGTCCCCGTTCACGGCGCAACCATCAATCATGGCCGTCCAAGAGACCACGTTCCGCTCCGGCATCGTCCGGAACACGGTCATGGCGGCGCGCATATCGAGGCATCTCGAGTACATGTCGACGAGCGCGGTCGAGAGGAGGACGGACGCGTCAAGGTTCCCGCCGCGACGTATGACGTGGGCGTGGATTCGTCTCCCGAGCGCGGACCGGCCCATCCGACCGCACGAGGAAAGGACAGCCGCGATGAGCTCCGGTCGGAGGTGGAGACCCAACGACACCGTTTCGTCGAACACATCGATCGACTCGGCGAGACACCCATTTCGGGCGTAGCCCATGATCATCGAATTATACGTGACGGGATCCTTCACGGGCATTGAATCGAACACCAGTCGGGCATCATCTACGCGGGAGAGCTTGAAGTACGCGGAGAGCAGGGAATTCGCGGTCACGGTTTCCGAGGCGAGCCCGGTTTTGATGACCTGGCAGTGGATTTGTAGGGCGGAGCACAGGAACCGAGGAGAAGAAGAGCAGGCTTTAAGGACCGAAGGGATGGAATGGGTGGGGAAGCCAGACGAGTGAAGGCAGTGTTTGTAGAGGTTGAGAGCCTCCTCTGGGGATCCATTGGAGACCAAGGCAATGATTTGGTCGGACCGTCTGATGAGGTTGCAATGTCGGTGCATGAATGTATATATCAATCACCAGTCACCACAACCAGATAGTGAAACGATCCATCCGTATCTATTAACCCTGCGTGCATGCTTTTTCAGGGAAATATTTTAAAATTACCCCTAAAATAAAATTCACTTTTTCCTTTATTTGCAAATCTAGGTTGGGATCTGTTTTGACCTTGATCAAAGTGCCCATGCAACACATTGACCGATCCACTGACCACTATGGTAGAGACGTGATTGAGAATCACATTTCCACCAATTATCTCTACGTGCGTGGGGGTTGAAGTGGATACTTCTTGTACCTAATCACGCCCACCTAGGCGTTCCCCTTTCCGAGGACCAGATTAGGCGTTCAACGCCGGCATTGTCTACGACATTGTTTTCGTGTTTTTTTGTTAGAGTTTTCTTGCTTTTTTTTGTCTGCCAATAAAGCCCTTATTTTCTTCATCTCATGCCGCTGCATAATGTGAATTACAATTTATATTATTCTAATTGTGTTCTGATAGTCGAGTAACCATGAGGGTACCTAAGGTGAAATGGCAACCCGGTGAATGCGGCATATGATGGGACCCATACTGGATGAACCGGCAGAGGAGGACAATTATTGTTTTCCCATATCTGCCATCCAGGTGGGGAGGTAACCGCCCTTTGAGGACCGGGAGCTGACTTATCTAAGACAGCGTTGTTGAAGAATAAACCTCTATTATTAAGATTATGACTTCGTATCTCTCTTATTGGAGTGTTATCTGCCTTATAAAGAACTCATTAACTCAGTATTGATGTAGTCTTGTTTAACTCATTTCTTATCGATAGTTGATCATTAACTCAGTGTTGTCTCTCCGAGGGTTGCCCCTTCGGGGTAGAAGTGGTCTCTGCGAGGCTATTTTCCCTGTCGGGATTAAAGTTGTTACTTTCAGTATATTTTTAATTTACTTTTCTTAGTTTATTCATGTAGCTCAGTTAAGTTGTCTACCCCCTCCCCCCCTCAAGGGATTTTTTTTCTTTCATAACAAGACATTGTACTATTTACACTTTTATTTTAACTGGTTATTGTGTATGTGCAAATGTACATAAACAAAATATAATATGTGTTTTGATTAATATTAATGTCAAAAAATTTAGTTACAATAACATTTTCATAATATTCGCTCCAAATTTAAGGATTATAATGTCTATAATTTATCCTATCAAATGATGAAAATAATGGTATCAAACATAAAAAAAAAAAATTAACTTTTCATCATATAATTGTTCATAAATGCTCCATAAGCAAACATGATTTTAATTTATTATGTGGAGATGTGATGTTTTTCTTAATTAGTCATCCGGCATACTTATCCATTATACTCCATTAATCTTGTCCCTGATAATTGTCTTCAAAGTAGTTCATGTCAAATATCTATTTAAGGATAATAAAATTATTATTACATGTATATTTTTTTTTCTTATAATAATGTCATATATGTAATGTAACAAAAAAAGAAAATTATATATAAAAAAAAATTCATATTCTCATGCAACAAATTAAACAAGATTTTACAATGTTCTAATAAGTTAAAAATCCTTATGCAACATTTAAAATATTATAATGTTCCACCATCCAAAAAATAAAAATAAGAAAAACATGAGACACGAAAAGAAAAAAATAAGGGATTTTTTAGTTTTAAGTCCCCGTAAACTATCGAATTTAGCGATCGATTCCTCACTTCTTCATATTTTGATTTTAGTCCCTACATTTAAATGATAATTTAGAAATAAGTTCCCACAGGGACTAAAAAATAAACTTAATAATTTAGAAATAAGTCTCTCCCAGGGATTTATTTCTAAATTATCATTTAAATGTAGGAACTAAAATCAAAATATAAAAAAGTGAGAGATCGATCGCTAAATTCGATAGTTTACGGAGACTTAAAACTAAAAATCCCAAAAAATAATTCAGTTGTTAACCGAGAAACCGACTCTATAAGATCATTCTTGTAAAAAGAAAGCAGAAGACAATGGACATATTAATATATTTTTTAACTAATGTATGAAGAATAAGAAAATCAAATCAATTGCATATATAAATAAAGCATTACTCAATCAAAATTCAAAAAGTTTGATAATGCATCACTTTGAGAACTGACATCATTAATTTTTTAAAAGATAATTAAATACCTTAATGTTGACTCGACAATTTTGACCTTGCAGATATGTTATCCTTTTACAAATATTTGATTGATGATAAATGACACAATACTGAGTTACTGAAATAATTCAAGCGATGAACAATTAATATTTGTGTCATAAAAAGATAAATAAATTGTAAAAAATGAACTTATCTGACCTATACATGAAATTTAATTTTTTTGCAAAAAAAGATAACCAATAACAATCTAACTTAACAATATTTTATTTTATTTTTTTTATTTATCCGGATCACAAAATAAAGTTTGATAGATTAAATATCATTTCATCGTATCTACCTAAAAATGAAGATGATTTCGTGGGGTAATCCAAGCGTCCGGGGTAATTTGGGTAGGAGAAATGAAGATGAACTGGTCAGGGGTATTTCGACAATTGTATAAAGCTGTAGGGGTAAAAAATAAATTTAAAAAAGTCCAGGGGTACAGAAAAAATTAGGGGGTCAGTCTAAGTGCATTTCGACAATTTACCCAAAAAAATTTACCAAAAACACCACCAACAAAACAGAATAACCGAAACTCTGTAAACCAGCGAACGAAACGCGATCACGCAAAAAAGACGACCCTCGTCGAAACTTGAGTTGCATAAATTCTTTCTTTGCCACCATATATATATAACCACATCATTAATTATCTTTCTCACAATCTTGAACACTTGACATGGCCGCCGAAGCTTTGCTATCGACAGAGATCGTTAACCGTGCAGTGGACGGCGGGTCACCCACCTTCTCGGTGAGGGTCCGGCGGCGCATGCCGGACTTCTTGAGCTCAGTGAACCTGAAGTACGTGAAGCTCGGGTACCACTACCTGATCAATCACGGGGCGTACATCCTGACAGCCCCCATAGCCATCGCCTTGGTTTTCGGCGTCGGCATCGGAAACATCACATGGGGAGACCTCAAGTCGTCTTATCACGAGACGTCAAACATCGTCTTCATCTCGGTCTTGATGGTTTTGCTTCTCTATGTCTACGTCGACTTGAGCCCCCGTTCCACCTATCTAGTTGATTTCGCTTGCTTTCGCCCACCCAAGGAACTAAAGGTTGTTAACACCCCCTGCTTCTATCTATTTAATCAAAACAGGTTAAAAAAAATATGTTTGGATGGGGCGATTGAAATATAATTAATATGTTTAACATCTTGTATTTTAACGTCAGCTTTTAAAAAAAATTGTTTTTTTAGCTTTTTAATTATTAGATTTTTTTAATCTAAAAAAAATAAGAAAATGGTTCAGAAAACTGAACACTGAAAATGTATTTGGATTCACACAAAATCTAATAATACAAAAGGTGCCTAAAAATGCATGCTCATGAATGATCATGCATGCAGACCACGAAGGCGGAGTTCATCAATTTGGCAAGGAAATCGGGCAACTTCAACGAGGAGGCGATCGAATTCATGGGGCGGGTCCTGAAATCATCCGGCATCGGCGACGAATCATACATGCCAAGAACAGCATTCCTCCCCGCGAACAAAATAACCCTCCGAGAGGGGCGGGAGGAGGCGGCGACGGTCATGTTCGGCGCAGTGGACGACCTGATCGCGTCCACGGGGGTGCGCACGAGGGACATAAAGATCCTTGTCGTGAACTGCGGCATCCTCAACACGACCCCCTCCCTGTCGGCGATGCTCATAAACCACTACAAGCTGAGGCAGGACATCCACAGCTTCAACTTGGGCGGCATGGGCTGCGCCGCGGGCGTCATCTCGGTCGACCTCGCCAAGGACCTTCTCGACGCGCATCCCGGTTCGTACGCGCTCGTCGTCAGCACGGAAGTCGTCACCGCCTCCTGGTACCCGGGCAACGACCCTGACATGCTCATCCCAAACTGCTTCTTCCGAATGGGGGCCGCCGCGGTCCTCCTCTCGAACCGGAGGCTCGACCGGTGGCGGTCCAAGTACGAACTCAAGCAGGTCGTGCGGACGCACAAGGGGACGGATGACAGGAGCTTCAAGAGCGTGTACTTGAGGGAGGACTCGCGGGGGAGACAGGGTCTTTCGGTGAGCAGGGACTTGGTCGAGATCGCCGGGCACGCGTTGAAGGCGAACATCGCGACGCTCGGTCCGCTGGTACTGCCCGTGATGGAGCAGGTCATGTTCTTCAAGATGCTCTTGTTCGGGGGAAAGAAGGAGAAGGCATGCAAGAAGAGCGGTGCTGCGTACATGCCGGATTACAAGCTGGCGTTCGAGCACGTGTGCATACTGGCGTCGAGCAAGGCCGTGCTTGAGGAGCTTCAGAGGCAGCTGGAGCTGACGGAGGAGTACATGGAGGCGTCGAAGAGGACGCTCGAGAGGTTCGGGAACACGTCGAGCAGCAGCGTTTGGTATGAGCTCGCCTATGTTGAGGCGAAGGGAAAGCGGGTTAAGAGAGGGGACCGGGTGTGGCAGCTCGCGTTCGGGTCCGGGTTCAAGTGCAATAGTATGGTGTGGAGGGCGTTGCGCACCGTCAAGACGCCGAGGAGGAGTCCATGGTTGGAGGATTGATTGTTAAAGATTATCCGGTTCAATTATGCGCGCGCTTGTACCAATTATAATATGATTGATGGTGTGTTTGTGATTTAGTAATAAAGATGATTGGCAATTGCAAATTAACATTGGTTGTTGATCAATAGATGCTTCTTATATACTCATGTTCACCTCGCGCGCATGTCTGCGAGCTATATATGGAAGAGCAGAGACCATTCAATTTCAGTAGTAGTGCAATGCGCATGATCTAGTTCATGTGACACAACATTGATTATATCTAGTTTTACAACATGCCAAAACTTGCATTTTTGGGTTGCAATGGTTGAATGTACATCAAATAAAGGGTCATAGCCTCATAGGTTACACAAATCTTTGGGTTTTCATGTTCTTTTCTCTCATGTCACCACATTCTATGTATCCATCCATATTCATGGTAATTGGTAAAAGTTCCAAATGAGACATAATTTCAATGGTATTGGAGTTCCAACAGAATGGTTAAATTGGTACTGTATCATGCAAACATACAAGAGGATGCTGGACAATTACTTGGGCAGTGTTTGGCACTGCGTTGCTGGGGCAGTAGCATTTGCGGACACCGGCATACGCAACCTCCAAATCAAACAAAAAAGGGGGCGTTGGCGTTTTATGTCGACATTGGCAGTGCATGTGTATTTTTGGCCGATATCTTCAACGCGTTGAAACAACGCTCCTACGTTGATTTGTCGCTCCCTCCGTCGTGGTGGTGCCGATCGCACACCCAAACGGACACTAAGCCCCCGTTTGGAACGGAGATAGAATTTATGACAGGGTATACATTTATCCAAACATAAGTGAGTATAAATAAGGATAAAGTGATTTTTGTGTTCGGTTGTGTTTTGAATTATTCTCATTGGTAAACGTAAAAATAAATGTTTTGCTGTTTGGATAAAATGTGAATAAAGTATAGATAAAGATTTAAAAAAGTAAAAAAATAATGATAGTTGATTTGACAGGTGATTTTTAAGGGGTGATGACAATTGATTTGATAGTGGACCACTGAGCCCCACATATTCTTTGGGTGGAATAACCTAAGATAGCTTTAATTCTAAGCCCCCGTTTGGATGTAGAATATGATTTATTCTTGGGTATACATTTATCCGAGTATAAGTGTGTATAAATAAGGATAAAGTGATTTTGTGTTTGGTTGTGTTTTGAATTATTCTCGTTGGGAATCGTAAGAATAAATGTTTTATTATTTGGGTAAAATGTGAATAAAGTATGGATAAGGATTTATAAAAGGTAAAAAAGTAATGATAGTTGATTTGACATGTGATTTATAAGAGGTGATGACAATATTGATTTGACAATGGGTCCACTTATTCTTTGGGTGAAATAACCTAGGATCAATTTTATTCTAGGGGTTGATTGGAATCCATATACCACTTTATACCAGTTTATTTTGGCACACTTTATCTGGGTTTATCCGAGCTTTCCAAACACAAAATTTTTTTTATCCGGGGCTTATCCGGTATCCATCCGGGGTAGATTGAAATCCATATACCACTTTATACCAGTTTATTCTGGCGTACTTTATCAGGGATTATCCATGGCAAACAAACACACTAAAATTCTTATCCGGGGTTATCCGGAGACTTATACCGTCTGGTACCTCAACAGGTTTATTTAGGGGCAACGCCCAGGAATTCAGTATCACCCTGAGAATTGGCTGTTGCAATTTCAAGCCTGGAGTGAAAGTTTGGGTGTTCTTGAATAAAATCCAGGAATGACATTTAATATTCCAATATTCAAGTTTTTGTGTACTTTTGTTGTTGAATCTATTTAATACCCAGTCATGTATTTCTTTAATCTTTTTGCTTAGCACACCCCCACCAATTTCTCCTAACACACAAAGAAGCATCAGACATTTCTTATATAAAAAAAACTAATGAATAAGTTGAATCAGTGAATTGCAAATCGATCTCCATCTAATCCAGACATACTGGATGTTAAAAAAAAAAAACATAGTAGTTGTTGCAGCAAGCCAGCAATTGAAAGCATGCTATATTTGTGACTGGATCACTCTTGATGTGTGACACAAACTTGGGACAGTTCTCAGAGTATTTCTCTCTTTAACCAACAATGCCCAACTGACCAATCCAAGAAAGCATGACCCTAAAATCAGAGTTAGGCGCCATAAAACTACTTTAAAAAAATGCACATGGACGGTGAGAGATGATTCCAACAATGAAGATGTCATTCTTGATCTTCGTATTAATAAGTGTCCTATTGAAGGTGTCATCCCACATAATACCATCACCATCCCCATCGTCACTCGCATTCCCTCACACAGAAGATGGAGACTGGTCATGGCGACATCAGGGTCTAATTAAAGAAGAAGACTATGGCTATGCAGATCCATCACCCAGTATATACCCAGGTGCCGGAGATGTAGCTCCTATCCCCCATGCAACACATTCAGATGAGTTTGCTGCTGCAGATATTTCAAGCACAAAGAGAACATGAGTCTTCAGCAACCATTGAAACACTTCAAGCTATAAGAAATTGAAAATATGATGTAATTTTTTTTATTTTTCATTTGTATTTCACATGTTACATCACAATGTTCCTAAAAGTGTGTTTCACCTACTTACAATTAATGTCCGCATCGTTAAGGTAAAAAATAGTGTAATTTTTATTAGAAAACTGCATCAATGAAATGTATGGAAGTTCTAAAAAACTGAAATGGGATAAAAACCAAAATCATGTTCCCTAATAAAGGTTATGGTAGACAACTAACTTCCTTTGTCATCTAATCTGATAGCAAACATCAATTCAAAGAGTACAACTTCTTGGGTTGGAGAGTAGGTCATTCAATCATTCCATGGTTTCAAAGACAAGTCTGCCAAGCCATCAACAAGGTCATCTATTTTATACTGGGATGTGGAGAGATCACCCAACTTCGGCGCAGGAGCATCAGTAGAAGTCTCTCCAAGGGCTTTATTCAACTGCTTAACAAGTTCATCTTCCTCCTCCTCCGGTATCTCAAGATCCCATACTCTGAAAATATTTTCAGTCGACCCTATATCACTCATTGGACCTGTGTCATCTTCTGAATCAGAATCTACATTATCTGCAAGCGGATGAGGGATAAAATCGTCTTTTATGTAGCGCAGAGCCACGTCGGTTTCTACATGCTCATCCTCTATAAGAGCAGGATTATCATTTCCTTCTGACATAGTATCACCATCGGCTGGGGAAGGTTCATTATTAGGTGCAACAGTGGTTTGGGAACTGATGATGTCTAATAATGCCTCTTTCAAACTGTTCCAGGTTTCATCAGACAATTCTGCATCCTGCGCCAGGCAAGAGTCAACCCAAGCTTCATCCTCGTGTGAGCAATCGTTTTCCATAATTGACCCACCAGATGTGGATACAACAGAAGAAACAACGGTTTGCCAAATGTCACCCTCTTCTGCCATTGCTGAACAACAATTGGAACAATGTTAGCTTACACATGCATGTGATTATCATCTAATTTTGGAAATGCAATTCCCTCGAAAAAAATTCAAGATTTTTTTTTTATTTTTTTGAAAATGAAACAAAAAAGATTTATAGAAATGCATCCCTAATAGGAGGGAGGGCAGGTAGTATCCCATGGAACAGGAAAAAGGTATCACAACAGAGGTTCTATTTCTTATAATCCTGGTAGTAAGAAAGAACCAAAGACGAGTGCTTTTTTTAAACTGTTCACAATTTCAGATAACAAAATTGGGACTGCACGACCCAGCAAAACTGATGACATTAAAACAGCAAGGCCCAAATATGATTCATTCATATAAATAAGAAAATGTGGCACCATAGCTAACAGTATTGTATTCTAAAAAGAAAAAATATCGGAGGTGCATGAAACCTGGAATTGCAGATAATGGAATTGTATTCGCAACTGGCAGATACCAGGACACCTTAGAAGCATCCATCTCTGAAAAATCTTCTCATATTAGGCACAGGTATCCATATGCAGATGAAGACATTAAATAAATATAGCTGTCCAATCAAGTGACCTATGAACCATATTAACTTCATCTGTTTACTACAGCATATGAATGCCCTGATTTATAATGAAAGTAGGATATTTGTTGGCAGACTATTCTCAACTGAATGGAAATCATTTTGATTTATTTTTGGTTGAAGTTAATCGATTAATTTGCCAACATAATGAGGGAAGTCAATAGCAAAGATGCCTAAAGAGTATGAGTGAGAGCAAAGAGGTGCGTGGTGAGAGAACACAGGGTGGTCATCCGGTGATGGCGAGGTCGCGAGCATCAAGAGAAGGGTGGATGGTGGTGAGCTGGAAGAGGAAGCGGTCCCTCTGTGGGGATGGGGAGGTTGATGTTCCCCCAAGGGAGGCCAAGGGTGTCAGTGGAACACAAGGAAACTTATAGGGCTGGTTTGGCAAGGGGATAAGTGATGGGATAAAAGATAATTGTAGGGATATATGGGGGGATAGAACAACTTATCCCGTTTAGTATAAAAAATAATCAGGATAAAACAATTGTCCCAATTTTGAATGAAAATGAGGATTTTTTGTTCAACTTAAAGGCTAGAATAACATTTATCCCCATTTTTTGTCTTTGACAAATGTAAATAAAAACAAAATTGTTGGACTTTTTATCCCTCAAAATTAGGACAAATTATCCTCAAAAGTTTAACCCCTTGCCAAACCAGCCCATAGAGTACATCAAAATGTCTGGAAACTCGTATACATCGGAACACCTGGAAACTCATTGAGTGCATCGGAACACCCGCAAACTCAAAAGTATCGTCTTGTTTGTAGGGTCTTCGTCCAAGCGTAGAAGAATCGTCTTATGGATGTGCCGAGCGCCTGAGCAGGACTGTTATTTCAAGCCAACAACAATGTTGTCCAGCTCCCCGTGGGAGATGTCGATCTAGAATGACGTTGGTTGTCACTGCCACCACTATGAGAACATCTAGCACCTAATGCCCAGGTTGCTACGAGGGAGGATGACTCCAAGGCCCTCACCACAGTTAGGAGGGACATAACCCAAGCTCCTCACCGATGAAGGGCAAAGTCCAAAACCTACACCCCAAAGGCGACTATTAGGGTTGATTTTATCCATGTCGTTTACCAGGTAAGTAAGCCTGTGTAAGGTCAAATGTGTGACATGCTAGAAGGATATACGAATAATCCATAGGCACCAGTCACTCCAAACTAATGCTAGGATATTTAATTATTTTCACAATGAAATGTATTTTATTTTAGAAGCATGATTTCCAAATCATATTAGTTCAAGGCATAAGTATTCATTATCTCATAAAGCCTATTTCATTATGGGAACATATAGTAATAAAGAACAATGGTGTATGCTTCTCTAAGAGTAACCAATGGCAATTTTAAATATACTAAATCATTTTTTATCTGAAAATAACACATGGGCTCTAATTAATATCAAAGCACGCTATTATCAATTATCAAGTATCGACACATAGCTTCATCTAGCCCATAGCTCAGTAGTGAGGAGGGTTTGGGGCTGGTTGGAAGAGGCCTATGGGATGAACGCCAGTTTCTCAATTACAGAGGAGCTATAGGCTACTGATAAGGCACTACGAGGTTCAGGTGATAGGAGCGTTAGAGCAAAGGTCTCGCAAATAGTTATACCTGGAGTGTTGTGGTCCATTTGGCGCACAAGGAACAATGTTATATTTAAGGGCGAGATCCCTTACGCTGAAAATCTGCGGGAGGCGGCGATTAGTAACATAAAGGATTGGGGGTGCTCTTGCGTGGGAGCGTTGTCCATAGCTTTGGTGGGGAGACGTTTAGTGATTCATGAGTAGTTTTCTCTAGTTAATGCGTTTATCCTTTGTAGAGGGCTTCTTTACAGGGGATTCCCTTTTTCTTTGTGCTTTATATCCTCGTTTTCCTGTTTGGGCACTCTTCTTCTTATATAATATGAAAGTAAAGGCCTACCGTTTACTTTCAAAACAAAAAAAAAAAAGTATCGACACATTCAAAATAGTAGCTTTCCAAAATACTATGAAAGTATCGGTCACTCACCTAAAATGGCTTTAAGGCAGCACTGCAAGTTTGTATAGGCTGTTTGTTTTTTCTTTATCAATTCTTAAGGTGTGTATGGGCTTTTGGATCCTTCCTGTTGGACAGAACTTAATATCACTTGCATCAGTTTTTTTTTTTGGATGAAATGGGCAGATTTTATCATCAGTGATGCAGTACCCCAATCTCTCTTTCCTGTTCAAAGATTCCTACCAAAATTTGTTCAATTATATGACGCTCTTCAAAAAATGGAGTTGTGGTTTCTCTCTTTATTCAGACTTTCTGGAAGTCGTTATTAAACTTTGTGAGAAATTATGAAGCCTAAACACACACACACACACAGCTGTTCCACAAGCTTTATCTCTGCAAGGGAAGGGGAGAAACAAGTAGGTGAGCCAGGGATGGGCGTCGTCGTAGGAGTGGCATAAAGAGCGGGAGCAAACACCCAAGTAAAATGGAATATGAAAACCACATCAAATAATCACCAACGATAGATATCTTTCTCACCATGCTGTTCATTATTTATCTACTTGCCCATCATAATAATGTAGTACACAGTAGACTACACGCAAACCTGCATTAAGTTTCTCAACTGACATAAAGCTATACTGTTTTTGTTTAAAAATTTCAGATACACCTCCAGCCCCTGGTTAAACTCCAAATTATGCTCACTGACCCCTGAAACCATATAAACCCAACTCTAAAAAAGATAATTTCCATATCTAGATCCTAGGCCAACGCACGCATTGCACTGATAGCAAGCATATGCCCCTAAAAAATCCCAATCCAGATTTCAATAAGGTTTAGGCATGAAACATTTGGAAGACTAACAAAAGTGGACCAACAGTGAAGAGAAACAAAGCCTTAGTAGCTGATTTTGAGAAATAACAAACTCAACAATTCTCCAAGTTGATGATGAAAAATAAAGGAACAATAATTCAAGATGTTCTCAGATTATCAATTAAGGGGAAGGCTTTGAGAACATGACCATGACTGGTTGGAGAAAAAAAAGATTATCAATGAAGAGAGTATTTGTAAGGCGGATTTACAAAAAGCAACAAAAAAAAAGCCCAATATTCAAAAGAACAACAAAACTCAGCAAGTTCTCTAAATGATGAAAATAGGTCATATATTCAAGGTTAAATAAAACAAATAGGGCAAGAGATGGAGGAGAGTATTATGTACCTGATATGAGAGCGTATGAGAGAGGGGCTATAAAAAAAAATTGAAACGGAGATGAAGAAGAGAAGAGGAGGAGCCGCAGATGAAGAAAAACCCTTGACGTGTGTTTTGTGAGGGTTTCAGAAGCCCTGGGTGAATGAAATGGGGAGTTATTGCCACCTATCCCACAAAGCACACGATGACACAACTGGGTTATAACGGGAATATATATATAAGTTGGGATACTTTCGGAATGGAATAAGGGCTAAGCTATTCCCACCTCCTCTATTTTTTTAACTACAACCCTAAATTACCAAAAAAACCCATCATATGTGTTTTGAGACATCCATTAATCCCACTACCTACACCATCTTCTTCAGCAGTGTCGACGTCTCCCAAGAACACCATGACTTCACCACCAACAGCAATAACTCTCCCGTCACCTCCATCGAGGGAAGCAACACCAAAGCCTCCTCCCCAAACCCCTGATGATCTCTAACCTCTTCCCAACCCCGATGCACTGCTCACGCATCCGTGTGGCCTATTGGGGCATCCTGTTATTCCCCGGCTTCCTCCCCCTCCACCTCGTGCACCCTGCCTGCGTCGCGGAGCTCGAGCACGAGCACGAGCACCCCATGATGTCTAATGAGCTGAGCTCGAGTAGGCCACCCCACGCGGGGACAAACGCGAGTTTGCACGCAGTGAGACTACGCCCTGCGCGCGCGATCGTAGAAGTTCTCCTCGACGGAAGGGTCAGTCGACGCTCACTTCACAGAGACGACAGAGACTTCGTCGTGTGGATAATACAAAGCTCGACTAATACTCTGTTGACCTGTATTTGAACTGTGGGAGTCTGATACATTCGACGTACATGTAGTCGAAGTCATAAACATAGTGTTGACTAAAAGGCCGTCGAAACTTTATATAGAGCGGACCTGATGTAGATGTCGAGATCTAATCCATTTCGATTCATTTTCAGATATAATTCTCTTTTCAGTTTCAAAGCTCCCGACGGTTTTGTATGGCTTCTTCGGTGTGGTCTAGCGGAGAGATCGTTGACGTTGTCTTCAGCTTGATCATGGTGGCCCAAGGGACCAATGGGAGCGAGGGAGGAGAGAAAAAAGAAAGAAAAAAGGGGAAGATGAGAGAGACGTGTGAAAAATATGATGGGTCGTGAGTTTAGTGTTTTGAGTTAAGATGTATTTATTAGGCGGTGGGTAAGAGAAACAATTGAAAGGCAAGAGGTGGGATTAATAGGGTAGTGAGTAAAATAAAAAGGGAGGTGGGTGTATCCGCCCCCATGGAATAAAACAATGGTGAAAATAAAGTTAAGAATAATGTGTTGTTAAAAATCATCACAGCATATACTTACGTTATCAATAATTATTCCCAGACCCCAATTTTACAAGCCCCAAATAAGCCCCATGAGATGGCATCAAGACATTACTCATTATACCATTTTTTATTATTTCATTTTAAAATGATTTTTCGGTAATGATTTATCGATTTTTTTGTGATGTGTTCTTTATTAAATTTTTAAAAATTCCCCTCACTCAAATTTTATAATAAAAAATTTAGATTAAACAAATCAATAAATTCCTTTTTAAGTCTTTTCACCTCAATCAAAACAAAAAAAAAAAACTTCAGCCGGCGATGAACTCCTTTATCAACTTTTTCTTCTTCCTCCATCCCTCACTCTCTCTCTCTCTCTTTCTTTATACTCCACTCACACTCTCACCCTCTTCTCTTTTATTACTCAAAAAAAAAAAAAACTTCACTAACTTCTTCCATTAAAACAGTCGACCTCCCCTTATATAACCAAAGAAACTCCCCCGAAACAGTCTATTCTCCTCCTCTTATCCAAAACAGCCAAGTCCCCCTTTATGTAGTCCCTTGAAAACCACTATTTACCCACTGTTTCAATTCCTCTCCCTCTCTTGCAAAATGAACCATCCAAATGACTATCCTTGTCACTTCTCATTTTCCTTGTTCTTAAAACTTAGGCACAGCCAAGTCACCATGTACTCCTTTCTAACACGTCAAAAAAGAGGGCTTCACCTACTTTATATTAAATCAAAACTCCTCTCTTTTTCATCTATGTTTAGCAACAAACTCCAAAAGCGGTTTTCAATTTTTGGGGTCACATCAATTCAAATACATTATTTTTTTTTCCTTTTCTTTTTTTTCTAAGCGTCTGATTGGGCAAAAATCGGCGCCCAATCGGCAGCCTCTTCCGTCGTTGCCGCCGTCATCTCCTCCAAGTGAGGTCAAATATCGTTTTGTTGTATTTACATTGTGGAAACTGTGTATTGATTAATACTGTTACATTTACATTTATAAATGTAACAGTTAATGAATATTGCGGTTTGATTCGAAAGAGACACATTTAAGCAATACACAGTTTTTGTTATTTTGTTACATTTGAAATGTAACAGTCTTGTAAATGTGTGTATTGTTTTGTATTTACATTTGAAATATAACAGTTTTGGAACGATATAATGTTATTTATGCAACATTGTTACATTCCTGTTACATTCGTAAACGTATATTATTGTCGCATTCGTAAATGTAACATTCAATCGCATACACATAATGATTTGTATTTGTTACATTTGTGCAACACTTCATACACATAATGATTTGTATTTGTTACATTTGTGCAACACTGTTACATTATGTAACAGTTATAATCATAAAAAAAAATTAGAGCGTTTTTTTTTTGTTATTTATGTAATTTTGGTGTAATTTAGATATGTTTTGGTGTAATTTTGATGAAAAACAATTTAGGTGATTTTTGTGTAAGTTAGATAAGTTTTGGTGTAAAATTCATAAGAATTTTAAAAATTCAAATTTTGAAATAGGCAAATTTTAGAGAGATATATTTTTTAAAATAGGCAAATTTTAAATTATGCAAATTCAAATTAATGTGAAATATTAATAAGAGAAAAAATAGGGATTTGGGTTAATTGGATCTATTTTTAATAAAGGGCATATCTGTATTTTGTCATTTTACCCATTTTCAAAAGTCAACGAGCCAACTAATAAGGTGATGACAACTCATGGGACCTATGAGTTGGGGCATGGGTATCACCACTCTTACGTTATATATCTCAATAGAAATTTTTTATATTCTTTACGGAAAATGATTCACAGACCCCATTACATAGACCCCATGTAAGCCCCATGAGGTGGCATTGATGACATTACCCATAATACCCTTTTATATCCTCTTAAGTCATCTACTACTTTAAAAAATCATTCTGGTCTGTTTGTTTATCTCTGGTGACCAACATCACCACCTCTGAATTCCTCTCGTCGTCCTCTATTATATGAGAGGTGGTTTGACTACCTTTCAAGCCTTCCTCTAGCCTCCACCTCCTCCAACTTCCATCTCCACCGTTTTTTTTTTAAATTCAGATACATTTCAAATGTAACTGACAAACCAATTGCATTAGTTTATGTGATATTTTTCACATGTTTTTGTGATTTGGTGTTTTGATGTTGAAGTTTGAATCTCGAATGTTATTGTTAATATTTAAAGTCAGTTACATATTCATAATTTTATTGGACTTATATGCATTAATTTTCTAAAGATAATTACATTCCAAACTAATTTGTAGATTACGAAATTTAACTAACTTTTTTATATGATCTTAATGTTTGATTAAAAGTTAGTTACATTTATAAAAAATTGGATATGAAGGTTGAAAAATGTGGAATCCATAGGAGGACCAAAAAGTTAGTCGAACCACCTCTCATATGATAGAGAGCGACGAAAGAAATCCAAATATGGTGACGCCGTTCGACGATGATGAGTAGATTGGCCGGAATAGTTTTTTTAAGTGGTTGATATGTATTAGAAAAACTAGACATAGGGGTAGTTCTGTACTTTGATTTTTTGACCTTTTATAAAGGACAACTAGACATCCAATAGAAATTTGACACCTCATAGGGCCTATGAGTGGGGCTTATATATTGGGGCCTATGTAGCATAGCTCATTTTTTATATATAAATGCATCAATTATATCCTTCATTCATGAGTTATATTATTTTAAAAAAATTAAAATAGCGTGTAAACTATAATTAGATTGAAAAAGATGGTGTGCATTTACAATTCAAAAATATTATGATAATCCAATGAATCTTTCAAAAATCAATCAATAAAAATAAAATAATCAGATCCTTTTAATCTCAATAAAATATTTTTTTAAACATAAAATTAAATATAATAAAATAAAATAAGTGCATTAATTCCAGCTTTATAAACCACGTTTTAATAAATCCCCCAAAACAACCCAATAATAAAATAAAATTAAAATAAGTCGATAACAATAGTTATTTAAAATCAAGGGCGGGGCCAGAAAATAATTTTGGGCCAGCTGAATTAAATTTTATTAAAAAAATTATATTCGATGAAAAAAAGTAAAATTTTACATAAATAAATCAAATTTATAATTAAAATCTATTCAATAATCACATAGATATATAAAAAAAACTATATAAATAAACTTTTTTGAAGTTGAGCGTTGCTCCTCAAGAAACTAGATTCTATGATATCAAAATTATTCTATTCTATAGTTTAAATAATACCAACATATTTGACTTCATAAAAACTGATCACTCTAAAAAATCAATAAAAATTACCACCTTTATTTTATAAAAAAAATTGAAAATGAGACATTAAAAATAAATAAATAATGCATATAAAATTAAAACTACACCTATTGTTTCAGTAAAAGAAGTTACAGAAATCTTATTTATTTATTTTAGAAAACAAAACCACTATTAGACATAGTGATTGAAATAGATATTTTAGAAACAGAAAATAAAATCACTAACACAAAACAAAAAAAAAAGCCTACATAAAATCAATAAAATCATCAAAACACTACAATAAAACTATTATCTAGCCGCACTTTTTGTAGTAATAAAATAAAGTGCATTTAAATGTTATAGATGGTGGCGATTTTATTGTTTGCCACAGAAACAATTGAATCACCTATTGCCACTAAATCAATCCATTTAAAATATGAAAGAAAATAATATAGACTTTTAAGTAAGCCATTTCAAGAGACAATTAACTGCCCATATCCCTTACACCCTTATTTTTCTCCACCAAATCACTTTTATACATCAATCCTAACGCTCTGCATCTTCTTCTCCCCAAAATCAACAAAATGTATTGCATATCTTCCCAAAAAATCTGATCTGGTGGATCTAAAAAAAATCTCGATTTTCATAATAAATTCCCAACATTTCATAAGATTCTTGCAAGCACTTCTCTGAATCCAAAAAACAGACATTTGTTATTGATTAATTTATTTGGGATATGGTTTTAAGGGGTATTTAGGCTTTCTTGAAAAATCTGGGCCATGTTATAGCCCATCCGACCTATCTATAGATCCTTCCCTGTTTAAAATTATTTAAAATGTACATCAAAACTATAATATTTCTAAAATGAGATCCAGTAATAGATTTTTAAAATTAATTTTAATTAATTTGTTTTAAAATATAATTATATATAAAATTAATAAAATATATTATCAATTAAAATAATATTAAGATAAGATTTAGATAACAAACAATGATTTAAAATAAGAACGCCTTTAAAAATTTTAAGATAAAAACATACAAAACCAAGTAATAGACACTCAAAATCATATTACCCAAGTAAAATAAGTTTTTGACTTCTATTTCAACACGATTTTAATCGGAAACTACCCAAAATTAAGACCCAAATTAAAATTAAAAAAAAATCAGAGCCCGAGGGATCCTAAAATTAATAATAATGTCATGGATGAGCTGTTTTTATAGTTTGACCAATTAAATTTTTATTTTATTTTATTGTTAATGAAGGAAATCTACGCTACACTACAAGAAATAAGATATTTATTGAGAGCCGTCATTTTTTTCAAACCTGTTTTTAAACAGAAAAAACCGTGGCTAAAAAACGATAAACAAAATTTTGATAAAAAATGGTAAAACCTGAGTTTTTCATAAACTTTTAACTTCTATATTTTCATTGGAAACTATCCAAAATTAAGACCCAAATTAATTACAATGTTATGGATGAGCTGTTTCATAGTTTAACCAATTTAATTTTAATTTTTGTTAATAAAGGAAATCCAAGTTGCACTACAAGAATTAGGGCCCATCTGGTTCAGCGGTGTGGGCTTCCGCAGTTGGGAACACAACCAACGCAAACTTACCCCATACGCTCCCCCAAACGGACCCACAATGCTCTATCCTTTGTCAATGGTCAAACCTTCTATTATGTTTGTATACATATATATTGTATATATATTATTTTGCCAAATCCCCCAAATCCCACATATATTTGTCCCCTCATATCCTTAATTTATCTTCGAAAATCATTTTATCTACAATAAAAAAATTTAATTTAAATTTACAACAAAATAAAAATATGAATAATAATTTTATATTTTAATTTAATCAATCAATGAGTTATTCATTCTTTGGTTTTTATCCCACACATAAATCAAGCAGGGACTTAACGTGTGGAACAATTATAAAAATTTAAACTTTGTTTGTTTATGAGGGTTGATGAATAATCAGACTTTATTTTCCATCCATATATATTTACTCTTTGAAAATTGAAGGGAATTGGGGAGCTCTTTTCCACTGGTACCTGGGATCAGGAGAAGATGAACAGAAAAAGAGAGAGAGAATGAATTTTGTGAGTCAATATCTTTCTATAAAACACCATTAACCATTCATATATAGTTTTTTTTAAATAGATTAGTATTTTTTATTTATGGTAAATTATCAAACAAAAGTAAGATAAGAAGAATGCATGAGATCGATGATCATCAGAATATACGAAAACGAGAATTATTTCTCATCTTTAAGCATCGTTGAATTAATTATTCAGCTACAATGGAGAACCACTGCACAGACTAAAGCAAAAAACTTAGCTAATAAAATCCTGGACACCATTTCACCAAACACTACCTAGCTAACTAGCACTACCCACTAAAATCTTTCCTGACCCTAGTACTAATTCTTCTGGAGGTCAACATGAAGAGGGAAACTGATTAAGTTCCCGTCCCCGCTCCCAATCTCTATGGTGTGCTCCCCGGTCGGCAACACGATCAACGCCGACTTGTCCACCACTGCCAAGCTCTTGCAAGCATCCAGACTGAACTTCACCTTCTCGCTCTTTCCCGCCCCCACAAACACCCTCTTGAACGCCACCACCTGCTTCGCCGGCGCTCCCACGATCGCCGACGGCGGGACCGAGTACACCATCACCACGTGGGCACCGTCGACCGCTCCGACGTTGGACACCTGGACCTCGAATTCGACGACCTGGTCGCATTTCATGTCTTTCACGGCGACGAAACAGCACGGAGGGAAGAAGACTCCCGGCTTGTAGTCCAAGTCGTGGCAGTGCTGGAGGCGTTCCAGGTTGATCTGGAGAGACGGTTTGGAGGACGACAAGAGGGTGTATTTGAACTGGGTGTAGCTGAGTCCGTATCCGAACGGGTAAACCGTAGACCCGTTGAAGAACTTGTATGTCCTACCCGGGTAACCGAGTTTATCGTCCGGACGTAGCTGCATCGACGTCATGGGGATCTTGTCCGCGTAATCCGCCTTGTACCACGTCAGGGGCAACCTTCCTCCTGTCAAATGTAACATATCATATTGATCGAGGGTTAGATATATATATATGTAAATGAATATATGATTGAATTGAATTTTACGTACCTGGATTGTAATTTCCGAAGACGACATCAGAGATGGCAGTACCGCCTTGCTCACCGGGATATCCAGCCCAGATAATGGCGTTGATGCTCGGGTTCTGCTGCGCGAATGAGATATCGACGCCTCCCGCAGATATGATCACGAGAGTCACAGGCCCGGTCGCGGCCGTGGCGACTTGGTTGATCATCTGGGTCTGGAAGCCCGGGAGGAGGAGATCCGTGCGGTCGGTGCCCTCTGTTTCGATGGAACCGTCGATGCCGACGACGATGACGGTCGCTTCCGCCTTACGCGCGGCGTCCTCGGCGGCAGCGATGAGCGTGTCATCCTTACACGCGACATCGGCGCAACCCATCTGGTAGTCCACGGTGGCCATCCCGGAGAAGGCCGTGAGAGGGGAAATGATCTTGCACGGTGTGCCGGCGTAGTTTCCGATCATGACACTGGAGGCGTTGGCGTGGGGACCGATGAGAGCGATGGACTTGTACTTGGTGGGGTCCAAAGGCAAAGCGTTGTTGTTGTCGTTCTTGAGGAGGACGATGCCTTGGCGGGCGGCGTCGGCTGCCAAAGCGATGTGGTCAGCGGTGCAGACGTCGTTCGTCCCCAGCGAGTCGTAGGCGGGCATGCCGTCGAAGTATCCGAGCCTCATCAACACCACGTAGTTGTTCTTCAGTGCTTTGTCGATGTCTGACGATCTCATCTTACCTTTCAGTACCGAGGACTCCACGAAGTTCGGGTAGTATACGCCGCAGTCCAAATCCAAGCCTGGGTTTCAAACAACAAATTAATAAGTCTCAGATTAATTATTCACATCTAATCCAATGGCGAGTGAAATTAATTACCGGCTCTCATGGCTTGAGAAACCTGGTCCTCTTCTACGCCGTTTAACCAGCTGCGGTCGTGGTGCATGACCTCAATTGAGTCGCAGTCCGAGACGATGTATCTGTAGATCACATCATAAGATCGAAGAAAAATGTATATGTTTGAGACATATATAAAAGGAATATATACTTTAATTTGAACTACGTGCAGTGCGTACCCATGGAGATCCCAATCGTCTCTGACGGTTTGTTTAAGAAGCTTTGGATCGGCACAGGTGGGGATTCCGTTGACGCTGTTGTAAGAGCACATGACGCTGCTCACATCGCCTTCCTTTATGCACATCTCAAATGGCCGGAGGAACGTCTCCACCATATCTTGCTCACGCACCTTTTTTTTTAATTAAAAAAAATATATAATTCAATCAATCAAAACAACAAATACCATAGAGAATATCATCAATCAAATGTATAATATGTACCCTGGCATCAAAGGTCCAGCGAGCGACAGTCTCCCAGTTGTCGACATCGTAGGCTGCGTAGTGCTTGCAGCAGGAGGAGACCTTGAGAGGCCTGGAATTTAAGTCGGCGGTAGTCTCTTGGCCCTCGACATCTTGCAAGCCCCTAACGTAATTGGCGGCGTAGCGACCGACCACAAATGGATCTTCCCCTGGTGTCTCCAAGATCCTCCCCCACCTGGGGTCCCTCACAACATTCACGTTTGGGCTCCAGAACGTCAATCCCGCCATGCCTAGGTTATGCATGGCCCTCGCTTCAGTGGACACGGCCTAACATTCATGAAACACGTCACGTATTCATGTTATATATCTATATGTCTAGAGAAGTGGTAGTGATCACAAAATTAATATATATTTGTATGTACTTGGCCAATGGTCTTCCAAAGGGACTCGTTGAACGAGGCGGTGGAGAGGATGACGGTGGGGAAGCTGGTGGCGCCGGGGACGGTGCTGTTGAACCATGTGCCGGGACCGGTGCTGGAGACGCCGTGGAGTGCCTCGGACCACCACTCATAGGGGGGTAGGCCGAGTCTGGGCACGCCGTATGCCTTGTTACCGAGCTGAACAGCCTTCTCTGGCAATGTCATGCTGTCGATGAGGTCCTTGGCCCTCACATGGTAAGGGAGCGACTTGTCACAGTAGCGAAACACTGACATGTCGAGGCCGAGCTGGCTGAACCTCACCGGGTCGCAGACATGGAAAGCAGCGGACGCCCGTGATGCGATCAAACCCAGAAAGATGAAGAGGGTGAGAAAGCCATGAATCGCTTTCGCCATCTTTTTTTTTTAGATAGATTTGTCTTCGATCACTGAAGGTTTATATAGTAGTAGATTTGACTTTCCAGTCTAATCTTTTTTTTATCTGATTCTGTTATGGAAGAGCGACTTGTAAGTTTCGGATTGGATTCAAATCAAGAAAAGAAGATGTGAACAGTTTTTTAATGTTGGACTAGATCAAAGATAGGGATTTTTAGGTAATTAGAACCCTATAACAGTTTTACTGGGTTTTTGTTAGGGACCCACATTTTTTAAGTTCTTATGGATACATAACTAGGCATGTCAACGGCCGTTTGACTGTCGGGTCAGATGAGGTCGGATCGACCCATTAAGAAATTCATGTCAAACGAAGAGAAGTTGAAGAACTTATTAAGAACATACAATGACTTCATTTTTTTTCTTTTTAATAGAGTATATTGTATTATAAATAGTTCTTCACTATTTTGATTTTTAAATATTTTATAAGGGAATATTTGGAATACAGTTTGAATTATTATATTTTACGTGAAATTAAAAGGTTATAAAAATATTGTAAATGTTTAAAATTTTAAATAATTATTCAATATTTAGTTATAAATGTTTGGTTGAATCATGAGTGTTAAGTTGAATAATAAATTTTAAAAAAAAATAACATAATATTTGGGTTGAGTCAATCAGGTCCATAGGATCGGGTTGGGGTGAACCCAGACCCAACCCGTTTTGATTGTCGGATCAATCAAATCAGGTATTTACGCATTTTATTGGATCAGGTCCGAGTCGACCTGTGACCCTTTCTCTTTCTCATAACTTCATATATCATAAAAGTTTTTCTTAAAATTTCAGTTTCCCTTTCTCTTTTTCATATTTCTCTTCTTCATTGCATTTCTACTTTTAAAAAATAATGTAACATCATTTCTTTTACTTATTATTAATTTTAATTTCAAATTTATGCTATAATTTTTTTTTCGTGTGTAGATTATTTGGCTGTTAAAATATTATAATTTGTAGGATGTTTTATCTCTTGCTCGAAAATAGAAAAAAAAGTTTAATGCATAAATCGGATAGTTTTACATATTCCAAATATATAACCCCATTTGTTATATATGGATTTGGAAAGAAAATAGAATGATCTCTTTTACATGAATACTACGGATTTAAATATTTTTAAATCAAAATATATTTTTACAATTTAAAATTTTTAATATAAATTCGAAATTTTTATTATAAATAAATTATATCTTATATGCAACCCATTAGGTTGTTAGGTTTGAAAATACAATATCTAGATTTAATTAAATAATAATGTTTTTTTAGATTTATAATAAAGATTCTGATAGAAATAATATATCTACAACTTAAATTATAATATTTTAGGATTTAATTGAAAACGTGTATTAAATTATTCTGTTGAGATATTTTGGATAGAAGGATAAGATCTTTTTTTTTAATATCTTACAATTTTGAATATTTCAAATCAAAATTCAAAAATTTTAAAAATGGGTCCGTTCGTAAAATACACTCATGATATTTATCTCGAATAAATCTAAAGATTCAAATCTATCTATCTATTTATTATATTAATTTTAAATTTTAAAGATAATGTGATATATTTATCAAATCTATCCTTTTCAACATATTGATTAGAATATGTCATTTATTTAATTTAATTCGATCCTATAATATTGTCAAATAATATCCCAAAATAACTGGGATAAGGAATTAATAAGGATTGATTTCGTAATAATCTGATCGTAATAATATTTTTTATATGTGAGGCTCCAAGAATAGGATCTTGGGGAGGCATGTTTTTGATCGATTAAAATATCATGTCTTGGAAACCACAACTTTGGACGCTAATATATTTTAATCATTCATGTTTCCCAATCTAGCTAGCTATCATACAATTGTTTTTTTCAAAAATAAGTATGTAGTTAATTTATTTAAATATATAATACTTTTTATAACTACATGTCTACTTGAAAAATAAAATCATATATATTAAGTTTGTTCCTAACAATTTTATATATATTAAATATCTGTGGTGCATACTGAAAAATGGATGGCCTAAACCTAAATCTATTAATTGAAAATCTCGAAGCGCCTGACTAAAAATATTAATACATTAGGGGTGTGTTTAGATAGGAGTATTGGATGCTTGGATTGGGATTGAGAATCTCAATCCATATCAATAAGTTGTTTGGATATATTTTAAAAGGGAGATTGGGATTGAGAGAGGGGGATTGAGAATCCTTGATTAGGGGGATTGAGAATCCCCTTTAATAGGTGGTATTCCCCCAATCCCAATCCAAGTAGATTGAAAAAAAAAAATTTAAACATTTTTACCCAGGCTCTTCATCTCCCTTAATATATATATATATATAGTAAAGCGATAATATGCGGTCGTGCGGTCGCGATCGCGATTCGTCCGATCGCGGGTCCATCGTATCCAACGGTCGACGTGATTCGCACCCGACCGTCCGATGCGATGGACCCGTGATCGACGACCGCAGAATATCACGAGTATATATATATATATATATATATATATATATATATATATATGGTCGGATGATAATATGCGGTCGTGCGGATCCGACGTGCGTCGTCCGATCGCGGGTCCATCGCATCCAACGGTCGAGATGAATGCGCCCCCGATCGTCTGATGCGATGGACCCGTGATCGACGGCCCGTGGTCGATGCCGCACGACCCGCACGATATCATTTCCCTATATATATATATAACATAATATATTTAATATTAAGATATTTATATATATATTTAATATAATATAATATAATATAATATATATATATATAGGGAACTGCTGTCGTGCGGACGTGCGGTCGGTGCGCACGCAATCACGGGCCGTCGATCACGAGTCCATCGCATCGGACGGTCGGGTGCGAATCACATCGACCGTTGGGTGCGATGGACCCGCGATCGGACGACGCACGTCGAATCCGCACCGACCGCACGCTATCACTCGGGTATATATATATATTGAAGCATTAATTGTGATGTTGTAAGTTCATGAATCCTCTTGATTTACTTTATTTATATAATATATGAATAAGAAAGCTTTCATAACCTATTGATTGAATGATATAAGATTCATGTGATTTATCATAACTAATTTGCTATGATATCAATAATTAATTTGCTATCATAACTAAATTATATATATATATATAAAATATATGTGTGTGTCATAGAAGATTAGTTATAAAATATATATTTTAATATATATATATATAAGTTTCATGTGATTTATTATAAATTCATAACTAATTTGCTATAATATCATAACTAAATTATATATAAATATAAATATAAATATATATATATAAAAATAGAAAATTTGTTATAAAATATATATTTTAATATATATATATTTAATACATCTTTTATATATACATATATGGTATTTTTAGAAATATATATTTTTATATTGTAATCCATGCATTACCAAACACATGATTGAGATTGAGAATCTCTTTCTCAATTACTGGATTTAGAATTCTAGGATTCACAGAATCCCAATCCCACTTGTCAACCAAACACACCTTCCTAACAATCCGAACCTTTGGATTTATTTCAAAATCCGGACTTCCTGATCCATGCATTTCCTAACAATCCGGATTTATTTAATCCTCGACCTGCCTACTCAATAATTAATTTTTATCCATTTGTGTTCCCCCGCCCATCACATACATCTCATTTATATATCTATCATTACTTGATTATTGAATGTGAATCAGTTTTACACTCTCACAAATTTATCTATATGTGGTATCTATTTGTTCACTTCAAATTAGATTTGAATAAATCATAAATATATCTTATAATTTCAAAATCAAATTTAAATAATCTTATTCAAATTTTAATAATTCAAAATTTTTTAAATAAATTTTATCTCAATTAAATTTTATAAAAATTTATTATGACTACACAACACTGGGACAAACAGACGAAAGTAGCTTTCTCAGCTTGACCATAAAGTCAGCCCGAGAAATCCCTATCATATATTTAAAAAAAAAAAAAAAAACTATTGCTACGTAACAGTTCCATGAATTTCATCCATACCCTCACGAATGCTACACTTGTATGTTTTATATCCAAATTCCTAAGTTATTATAACTTTTTGTGCTGGGGATGGCCGAATAAGAAAGAAATAGAGCAGGTATCTGTGATATGGTGGTGGGAAGAATGTGGTATGGTGGGGTATAGAAATGAATAAATGATGATGACACATATCTTTCGAGATTTGAACAGTTACAGGTCCCCTACCATTCTTAAAATGGAATGTTAGTTACAGTTAATTTTAGGCAGAGAGACATTTTTGAACATGATGCGCATCCACCCCAACTATATTTTATATTTCTTTATTCACTCCCCACCACCACCACCACCCCATACCCCTCGCATGAATCCGTTCAATTCTCCGTTAGATCTGATTTTTGTTGAGATCCTCTTCTATGGGTGTATATACTTGAATGCAAACATAGAATCACCAGATACAGAGAGAATGGCTCCTGCGAGCAAGGCTGATAGGAAGGCGGCTCTGGATGTGGCGTCTTGGATGTTCAATGTCGTCACCTCTGTTGGGATCATCATCGTTAACAAAGCCTTGATGGCCTCCTATGGTTTCAGTTTTGGTAAATCCACTCACTTTTGTTTATTGTTAAATAGATCTTCATTTGCGATCGATCTTTATTTTTTTTTCATGTTTAGGTTTTGAATTCATTTGAATTTGCTTGTGGATGTGATTTTCAGTTGGAGTTCTCTGTCAATCGGCTACATTTCTTTCTTTTTTTTTAATTTTTAGAGAAAAAAGTGTTAAAAGATGTTTCTGGGAAAATATGGGATAAATCCTCTTAGGAGGGGATAAATGAATCAGGATTTTTTTTTTCTTGTATAAGGATCTTAAAAGTCAATTGGGCACTTTGAATTCACCTTATATATAAACAGTCTCGTGTGGATGGATTAAATTTTTCTGTCAGGTGTAATTGAATTTTGGCAGAAGTTGAAGATGTTGCCATGGATGTAATTCAAGGAACCAATCTGATGTGATTTTGAGTTTGCATTGATGTATTCTGTCAAATAAAAAAAGAAACATAAAGAAATTGTGGGGACCAGAACAAGGTGGAACAATCAGGACTGGTTTAGTTTGGTGGAATATTCTTTCTGATGCAGCCTGTTGATCTGCCTACGTTCCTGAAGCTTTTGCCCAGTTGTAATATCAATGGCAATTTGTATAGTAGGATATCATAGGATTCATTTGTCACAGGTCATTCTAGAGTTGCATTGACTTGGTGGTGCAATGTTAATGGAGTAATTTGAATCACCATGTATTGGCATGCATAATTTCTGTGCAAACAAGTCTCAGAATCTTGGGATTCAATCAGACATCTTTGTTATCATTATGGTTGCATTTGACTATCAACACTTCTTCTCAATTTTTATTTGGATTTTGATACATAAAATATGTTGCCTTGATTTAAAAAAATTGGCTTATTTTTTTAACTGACTTGCTCTTTTTATTATGGACAAGCTGTCTCCATTATGCACATTTAGGAACCTATGTTTCTTATACAACTCACAAGTTTCTCTTGGTTTGAATGGGATACATATATCCATAGCTTGCAGATGGAGATGTATGAGTGATTATTAACCAAGAGAATCATTGTCTAGCTGATAGGCTGAGGAAGAGGTGATAACATCCATTTTTTTTTCTCCTGAAGCAGCCCTTCAAACTTTTGCTAATCCTCTGACTGGCTGATTTTGAGGGGCTTCTATTGTTGCAAAACCATTCAATTTATGAAGGATCTCAGCCACACAATCACATCCAAATTTGACGAGTTTATGTATCCTTTGTACATTTTGGATTCTTCATAATGTGATCACGTGAATGACATTATCTTTTCATTTATCCTCACTTAATGGGACTTTTAAACCTGAATAACTAGGTTAAGAAACAGTGAAATATCGGTTAGGTTAAAAGCACAAAATTATTATTATTATTTTTTTGCATGAAACGTATGTCATTGGAAGTTCATATAAGAAAATTGAGTATTCATTCTGTTTTTTTTTCTCTTCATTTCTGATACAGGAATATTGGATCCTTGTTGTACTCTTAACTCTTATGGCAGACCCTTGCATTCAGACTATTAAGGTTTCTCTAATATATAAAGTTGACGATTGTAGAGATGGAATTTGTCCATCTCCAGCTCACTTTTCAGCTATAATGTTTAAAGAAAATAAATAGCTTTTCCATGATTACTCTTTTTTAAATCTTACCCATTTCGGTAAGATTTTATATATTTTTATTTCAGCAATTATATATAATTTTTATTTCAGAAAAAGTGATTTCGCCATAAGTTGGTTGCAATGGGACTTTCTTCAATCAGTATCGCCATGCATATATGAATGTTTATGTTGCAACATTGTTATCTGACTACAATCAGTGGTTTGAGGATTTCAAGGTTTTTGGTGCTTTTATGTTCCTTGTATTAGGTTTATGTGCAGTTTCCATTTTACTGAATCTTTGAATCCCTGAACTGCTTTGAATATTTGTGTAGCTGAAACATTTATGTATAAAGCGTATTGATTGTGACTAATTTTCTTCAGCGACGACGTTGACTGGCATGCATTTTGCCACCACGACACTAATGACTGTAGCTCTTAGGTGGATGGGATATATTCAGCCCTCCCATTTGCCTTTGCCTGAGCTCCTCAAATTCATCATTTTTGCGAATTTCTCAATTGTGGGGATGAATGTTAGTCTGATGTGGAATTCCGTGGGGTTCTATCAGGTCAGTCCCGTAGGCACTTGTTTTTGTTCTGGCATAAAATGTGATATAAATAGGGAATGACATAAATTCACCATTCTGAATGCTCACCAGATAGCAAAGTTGACTATGATCCCTGTGTCTTGTTTTCTGGAAGTCGTATTGGACAAGATCCGGTACTCAAGAGACACGAAGCTTAGCATATCTGTGGTCCTCCTAGGTGTTGCAGTCTGTACTGTGACCGATGTGAGCGTTAATACCAAAGGATTTGTTGCAGCTTTTATTGCAGTTTGGAGTACATCTTTGCAACAGTATGTAAGTAATCAAGTCCCGGAATCATGTTCCATACCTGACGGAATAAGTAAATAAATATATTTATTCCATGGGACAATGCATGTGCTTCCCTGATTGCTTTCTTTTCTTTGAATCTCTTCCGAACTACATAATCTTGGAATATATGGTAAAACTCTAGATTGACTTTTGACTCATTTATATAAATAGAGCAAATCATGAAAAAAAGTTTAATTGCTGACATGGTTTTCACTGCTTCAATTTTATGCAGTATGTCCACTATCTTCAAAGGAAGTATTCTCTTGGATCATTTAACCTATTGGGCCATACCGCACCAGTCCAGGCTGTTTCACTGCTGCTGTTGGGCCCCTTTCTTGATTACTGGTTGACAAATAAAAGAATTGATGCTTATGACTATAGTGTAACTTCCGTGGTATGCAAAATTAAGAACTATGATTTTTATTTTCTCTCATTTTACAAGGAAATCTTAAAAAAACAACTAATGCATTCAATCATATTATCATATTGTAGTAACCATATTGAGATGCATAACAACAATTGCATTATAGAAGATGTCTTCCCTTACATTTTAAGATTCGCATGAATCACCCTGAATCTCTTTTCTGTATACAGTTTTTCATCACCCTTTCATGCACAATTGCCATAGGGACGAACCTTAGCCAATTCATCTGCATCGGTAGATTCACTGCCGTCTCTTTCCAAGTTCTCGGTCACATGAAGACAATATTTGTATTAGTATTGGGATTCTTCTTCTTTGGAAAGGAGGGGCTCAACCTTCACGTGATACTTGGTATGATTTTGGCGGTGATGGGAATGATATGGTATGGCAATGCTTCATCTAAACCTGGTGGGAAGGAGAAACGGAGTCTATCTTTGCAAAGCGAGCGGTCCCAAAAGCATGACTTGCTGTTAGAATCAATTGAAAATGATGAGAATGTCTAAAAAAATTATAGGCAATAGATTGCTTCACTGATTTGCCTCTGTTGCCTGTTTCTCTGATTATCCTTTTCTCCATGAGGGTCAGGCACAATGAGCGTAGACCAGCAATTCTACGAATCTTTCTGGACAAAGAAGTTAGAGCTTGCTTATAGGGTAAATCTTTAATTTTTTTATATTTCAGTAAAAGAAAATATTTTTTGAAGGCATGTAAGGCTTTCCACAAGTTTGCTTTTGTTATAGGCTCATTTATATATATTATAATTATAATTAATTTCCTTCCTTCAGGCGGAGGTTTGTATCTTTAGAACTGAAAGAAAAGGGGATTCTAAGGATTTTCTTCGTAGAAAATTCTGATTTGGGCACTCTGAATGCCAATATTGTTAGTATTTATGACATTAATCAAGGTTGAGACTCATGACCTTGAATTGTTTTGTATAAGCTGTGTAATACTTTGATTAAGATGGTTTGATGTAACCATCATGCTTGGTTCTTGGGAGAGAGTAATGGAATACAAAAGTTTTGTTAGACATCTCCAGTCCTATTCAAATCTATATTCAAATTTCATTTAAAATTTGAATAAAAGTTTGATTTGATATGATGTGTCTTCAACCATCACTTTGTGTTTTACTCAAATCTTTTAAAAAATTCACATCTTCTTCTAATTATTTCTTATAAGCATTTTTAAAGTCCTTTTCCCAAACATTTTTATTACTCGATTTTTATTCTTTTCAATATATTTAAAATAAAAAATTATTATCATCCAATTTTTGAAAAAAAAGTAAAAATAATATTTTTTTTATTGGAGTAAAAATAAGAAGTTAAAAATCAAATATGAAAACTTAAAAAAGATCTTTTTTTATTTTTTTGAGTTTCAAGAGATGGTGAAAATTTTGGAGGGTGGGAAGGGATCTAATATAATTTAACTAAATGTGGAGTTGAAGAAAAAAATGTCACATTTGAAAGAAAATGTGGAGATAAAAGGGAAAAAAAGAGGTTAAAGATTTGAGTCTCTCTTGATTTGGGTAAACGTTTAGGTAAGATAATAACATAATAATGAATAAAAAATTGATTAAATTAATTTTTTTTTAAAATTTTAATATATAAAACTAATTATTATAATATAATATATATTATTAAATTTAATAAAAAAATAAATTGGGGTTCTATTTAACACGCCCAAGTACAACAACAACAACAAAGAAAAGTACATAAAAAAAAGAAATAAGATACAGGAAAATGCTAATACTCTGATAAATCATTAAACTTAATGTATTAGTGTGTATTTATGTATGAAAATTGTTATGAGAATTATTTTAAATTATGAAGTTTTTTAATTTGTAATTGCATGATTTACTGTAATGTCAAGTAATACATATAAAATTAATTAGTATGAAATATTTAATTAAAATGAATGCGTAATAACTTAATCAATATTAGACTCATTTTAAAGATCTCAACGAGACCTTTCTAATGACATGATATTTATAAATAAATAAGGGGTAGATTTAAACTTAATTTACAAATAATGAATAACTGGATTTATAGTGAAGGATACAAATGAGATTAAAAATGATTGTATACATTGGGGAGGATATTTAGGGGTTTTAAAAAAAATGAACAGTGATATGCAGGCGACTGCATTTCACCCTCCGAGCTGCAATTTTGCAGCCAAAATCAATCCGACTGCATTTTGCAGCCCTTTTTGGCAACCGATTGTAGCTCAATCGGGATGCATTTTGGAGAAATGCATCCCGGTTGGAGATGCTCTTAGGAGTGTCATGTGTGTATTTGGAAGGAAAACGGGTTTGAATTCTGTGTGACAAATAAGAGTCATGTCTCAAAAAAAAGAAGGGCAAGGATAGACCCATTACCCAACTTACTTTTTCACACTGCCCAAAATTATCAAAATGCCATTATTTTTTTATTTTTTTCTCCTTTTCCCACTACCTAGTTCGACAGGGTGCAGTCGAAATCTTTTTCACTGGGACGACAGAGATCCGTCAATATGTCTGAATAAGTGTTGACATAAGCCCAGTCGAAGTATGTTTCACTAGGATGACAGAGATCTGTCGATCTGTCTGAGCAAGTGTCGGCATTGATATGTTGAACTCTTCAAAACAACAATTTTCTTCTAAGAATTAATCACTTATACAATTACTTAAGTTCTTACGAAAAACAAAAATGTCATTTAAGTTATTTAAGTCTTTTTGAAAATCATTCGCATATATATTTATTTAAGTATAAGAAACAAAAATATCAAACAAAGAGTTATTTGGACCAAATAAACCGTAAACATTTTATATAGACAAAAAAACATTATTTTCTTTTCTAAACAAGTGGATTCTCATGTCGAAAGTATATAGAATGTTTCTTTAATACTCCACTTGTGTATATGGAATGTTTAATGTTTATTTCATTTATATGATTGTTTGTTTTTCCATTTTTACATATTATATTTAAATGACAAAATAGATGAATAATTTTCATAAGAACTTAAATGACTTAAATATAATTTTTGTTTTTTGTAAAGACTTAAACACTTACTTAGATAGATCGACGGACTTCTGTCGTTCCATTGAGGAAAATTTTGATTGGGCGTTATCGAACTGGGTAGTAGAAAATGAAGACAAAAAAGTAAATAAATAATGACATTTTTATAATTTTGGGCAGTAGAAAAGATCAAGTTGATAAGTGGGAATAGCTTTGAAAAAAAAAAAAGAAACTTTGTCAATGGAAACACCACCTATATATTTTTTTTGATCTCGTCACGTGTGATTGGGAGTGACGGTTATATAATAATAAATATATAAACGGTTATAGAAATTCCCCCAGTTGAAATCCAAACCACCTTCTCCCAAAACTGCATCATCCATTATACGTTCTCTTTTCATCTGTGTTGGATCAAACTGTGATGCACATTCGAAGATGACGCGAAGGAGACCCTGCTGTGCTAGAAAGCAACAAAAACAGGTTTCGCTCGTTTGTCCGGGTGAGGAATCATGATCCCCTCTTCTCAATCTTCTCTCTGCCTCTTGCTTTCCTTTCTTCAATGGTTTTATCAGTTGTATCCTAAACAATCATAATAGTTATTATTATTATTATTATTATTATTATATAAATAACAATGAATATATAGTATAGTATATAAATTATAATAGAAATGATGATGAAGTATTTACGCCATTACGGACATACGAACCCCACTTGATCCAAGAAAAGATCAAATCGGAACCGTTCATGCGATGAGTCTAGGTTCTTGGTTAAACCCTAATGATGGTGAACGGTTCTTGTTTTTTTGAAATGAACGATCGTTATTTGGACGGTCAGGATCGTTACACGGGTGGAAAGAAATCTCTATTTATTGTCACCGCTTCCTCGACTGCATCCCCTTAAACCCTACATCTGAAACCCTAAAAAGTCGGCGTCTCTCTTTCCTTTTCTACGTTTTCAAAATCTTTCGAAGGAGATCTTGTTCGACTATTTTCAATCGCGATTTTCTTGGAAAACAAAGGGTGTCCCGGGCCAAGCAAACCGAGGAGGAAGAAAATGCCGCTCGGGGAAAGGCAGGGGGACAAGAGCGACTCCCGCTACTGCGGCGTCGAGACCGACTTCGACGATGACATGCCTGGCGTCCTCACTTTCAATCTTCAGGGGGGCTTCGATTTCGTTGTGGCTCCTTTGGTATTCCATCTTCTCTTAAATATTTGATGTTTTGATGATTTCAGATTTTTTTTTTATTTGTTTGTCTTATTTACTATTCTGCTGTGCATAAACATGGTTCGTTTTGTTTGTTTTACAAGTTGTTTATAACGGTGACTAATTAGCCAATCACACGTCGGACATAGTGTATGTTCTCTTGTGTGAATGGTCAGTAAGCTCACCTATAGTACTGTAGTTGATTTGCGTCAATGGCGGAAGCCAAAAATCATGGTTGCCGCCTGATGCTTTCACTTACATGTTCTCTGTTTTGTTAGTCCTTTTTATATCTGAATGTCTTCTAGATGGTAAAATTCTTCAGAGTTAAAATTTTATGTCCTAAAAATTTGTCTGTTGCATTTGTTTATTCCAGATTGATCCCAGCTATAGGCCTAGTTTGGGGAAAGCTGATGGAAATGGAACTTGTGTCCTACCATTCGCAGCTTCTGACCTGGTTATTAGCCCCTCACAGTGGAGTAGCCATGTTGTAGGTATGTATTGATCATGATATCTTCTCACTATAAACTTGGGTTGCTTGGATTTAATTTTAGTATATAATGCAATGCTAAACAAATAGACAAGTAGGAAATTATTCTACACTGGCCCTGGTCCATTGATTGGAACACTGCAGTTGTAAATGCTAGTGTAATAGTTGTTTTGCTATTTCTGAAGCATTCCCCTTGTAAAAAATTGTCTGTCATTCTTGTAGTTGGGTAGATCGTGTGCTATTCACTTGTCAGATATTTATAAACCAACTTAATGTTGGTTTTGTAAGGTTTGGTGACACTTATTTATGTAGGTTTTCCCTTTGGGGATCTTTGTTCCTGATGAGAATGGAAACTTTTTTCAAAGAAAAGGTAGGCAGTGCTTTCATGTTGTATTAAGAGATAATCGTAGTACAGAGACCAGGTGAGGCAGAAATAAGAAAAAGAAAAGGAGACAGAACCTGGGATACTGGAGCAGTAGAGGATTGTAGAGTGTATATTAACATAATTGATCTTATACATATGTTTTCTTTTTGGTGACCTTTATGTGTGAGAGTTATCATCCCTTCTAAGGGAGTTTCATCTCTTCTTATTTGATAAAATTGTGCAAGAAAGAGGCTAGGCAAATGCCTTCCTCCTCTGGTTGTTGAGGTCTATCATTATGCCTCCTTGTTGGAGCTTTCATCTTTTTCAGTGAGCTCCTGCCATTTCTAAAAAAAAGGGTTCTGGGGAAATGCCCTTCCATTTTCATTCAATTTTATCATTTTATGAGTAAAATATATGTCCAAGAAATTGTTTTTAAATTTAGACTTTGTTAACTTCTTCAAGTTGTGCTAATTTACCTATAAATCCTCAGTTTTCATAAGTTATTGATTTTCAAGGAATGAGATTATTTGTCATTAATTTTGTTCTTTTTTATTGATCAATGTATGTTACAATTTTTATGGATATTGGATCTCTATATCTCTTGAGATACCTCCAAATGGACTGAGTTGTTTTGCATCCAGGCCGAATCAGCTCATGGATTGATTTGGATTCTGATAATGAGGAACTTCGAATGGATTCTGAAATTGCTTTGAAGCAAGAAATAGCATGGGCCTCCCATTTATCTTTGCAGGTTAGTTAGTTATATGGCTCAGTGTATGAAGATTTACATTCTTAATATGAGTGTTCTCATCCGTCATAGTCGTAATGTGTTGTTTCTGTATAATATCCATAACCCGTGCATTGAAAAGCTTTAGATTTGATTCATTGGAATTCATCATGTACTGTATAGTTATACCTGAAATTAGCTTCTATCATTTTTGTCTTCTATTTTAATGAAAAACTAGTACAAATTCTGTATTTGAATAAGTTAGTTTTTTTTTAAATGTATAGATTTATATGCTGATGCCAGGGGAACTTGTTTTGAAATGACCAGACATTGGCAATATAATCTATATCTATACTACCTATATCTATACTACCTATAAAAGTATCAATCTATGAAAAACATTCATTAGACATATTTACCCTTACCAATTCATGAAAACTCATTCCTACCCCCAAATGATACTTGATTAGACATATTTACCCTTTCAAATTCATTGAAATCAAATATCCTATATAATGTGTTTAATGTATTGATTAGACATATTTGATTACACCACCACTTCAACTCCCACCACTTTCTCCATAACCCCCCTCTCTTCACTTCCCTAACCCTCCATCTCTTTAACACTCCATTATGTACCCCCACCTCATATTACTTGTAACATCCAACCTTTGAGTTTCCTCCATGGAATATATAAATTGAGGGGTATGTAATATATTCCATAACTAACAAATAGTGAATAAGAATCTCTATGTACTTCTTTTTTCTATATGTTTGTGTGTTTTGTTTATGTATTCATATTCTACTTAGTTTACAACACGTTAGATTTTGGGTTTGACTTTTTATTGTTCTTTGATTCATTATTAGAATTTTTTTTTTATTATTTTAATTCTTTTAGTGCAGAATGCAGATTGTTTTGTTAAAAACAATGTTTGTGTGTTTGTCGTGAGATTTGTTGGATAAGACAGATTGATATCTCAAACTACTCACATCTCTAACAACAATCTAAAATTTAGCGCATTACAATAAAATTTATCAACACTGTATTGAAAAATTATATATACATGATTGAGATAGACAAACTTTAACAACTAATGATAATAGTTCACAAAACAAACCTATAATTTCAACTAATATTTGTTCATTATATTTCAACAAAGCTGTTCATGTGCAACGCACATGTACATCAACTAGTTATCATAAAAGCAGTTAGTTTTATGTCAATATGCTATATACATTGTTTGGACTAGAAAATGATGGATTAGTTATTGCATAGCTGGATATATCTCGAGTCCTTAAATCACACCGAGCATGCATTTCTTCACTGGATCCTGTCCATGTGTTTTGAGGGATAACTGCTTTGAAAACTCCATTCTGTTAATTCATACACACATCCCCGTGTTCTTTGTCCACTTTGGTGTGGACAAGTATTCAAGTATTGTGGCTTTGGCCTGTTATATACAACTGATATAATGGATACCCATATGAATCGCTTAAAATATGGTTATTTTGCACTTTTGATAAATTTTATATTCTGTATTTTTTTTGATGCATCAAACTATTGTAGGCATGTCTTCTTCCTCCACCACGAGGAGTATCTTGTGGTAACTATGCACGTTGTGTGAATCAAATACTGCAGGGTCTGACCAACATGCAGGTGCCTTCTTTTGCCCCGTTTTCATATGAACAAAATGTCCATTAGGCTTATTCATCTAACTATAATGTTTTTCTTGTTATAGTTGTGGCTTCGGTTGCCATTGGAAAAATCTGATGTTCTTGATGACTCAATGGATGGGGTCTCTGACAGTGTGGTGAGCGATTCTTCTCTTATTTGTATTACATCCCTACATATTATTGCTGATTGTGGGGAGAAGCCTAGGGGGTTTGGCAACCTAATATCAACTTGATGTGGTTTAGGTTATTGTGTCGTATTTCATTTTATATCATTGAACTCATTGATTCACCCAATTATTGGTATTAAGCTATACTTTTTTCTTATAATAATTTTCATTTCATAGAATGGAGGACATGTAATTGATAGTTGGGAGTGGTGGAACTCATTTCGTCTACTTTGCGAGCATCACAATCAACTGTCCATAGCTCTGGATATTTTGTAATATTTGCAACCTTTAATCTATTATTTCTTTACAATCTTTATTTATCTGGTCAAATCATTCATTTAAGGGGTTTGTTGATCAGGAGTTCGTTGCCGTCAGTCAACTCTCTTGGGCGTTGGTTCGGGGAACCTGTCAGAGCAGCCATCATTCACACAGATGTAATTTTTTTTTGGTTGTTGAAATCTTCTTTCTTGAAGGCTGCATGTATATTTGAGATATGGAAAGTGATTTTTTATGATGTATTATGATGTTGATTTTGCAGTCATTTCTAACAAATGCGAGAGGATATCCTTGTTTATCAAGGCGGCATCAGAATTTGATGATTGGTTTTTTCAATCATTCTGTACAGGTATATAAATTTATTTCTCCTGTGGGCCGGTGCAAAGTTTCTTATAAATGAGTATTTCAGCTTTGTTTTCTTTCCTCTTCTTGCATGTGTATTTTTGCCAGTGAGAATTTCTGATTTATATTTGGTATGTATTTAGTGTATAAATCTTCAAGATCATGTCTCATTACTGTTTCTTTTACGAGTTATTGTGTGAAACGATGAAAACTACTTAAGCTCCCATTGTGCTCTGTCTATTTGGTGCAAATGCTGATATGGTGATTGAATATATTTTTTGTTTTAGATAGTAATCTCCGGAAAAGGAGTTCACAATGTATGCCCATCAGCCAACCACATTGATAGCCATAATCAAGGTATGCTTTAGAGTTCTCCTACCTTGATGGGGGTAAATTTATTATGGTTATCACTTGCCCAATGATGATTTACAAGTCACCATGTTCTAGCTCATCCAATTGCAAGGTCCACATTTTATCAAAAAATTTCATCTTGAAAACATGAGCAAGGGGTTTTCTTGACTTGTTCATAATATCATGTTTTAGTTTATTTTATTTTAAGAATGGTCTGTAAAAAAGGTTTATCTTCAGTGTGTTCCACATCGTTTTGTTATTTTATTCTAAATCCTATAAGATTAATTTGGGTAATATGCTAGTAATTTGTAAAATTTCATTCTTTTGGACAAAGGAATGCCCAGACATCCATTGAGGTCCTACCTGGATTATGTTGGGTTTCTCTACCAGAGGATGGATCCCCTCTCTGAGCAAGAACGGATTGAGGTTAGCAATACCATGACATTTTGCTTGTAATTTAATAATTTGTGTTTGATAAGACTATGAGAGTTTTTTCCCTTTGTTTTTGCTATCACTCTATTTAACAATTGACTGTGATGATGGTTTCTCCAGCTTGGATACAGAGACTTCCTACAGTCCCCTTTGCAGGTACACTTGTATACACTGCATATTTACATTTGTATGTTTGTGTGTGTGCGTGCTAAGTTCTGCTTAATTTTTTATGTGCCATTTGTTTTTTTAATGGTTTGCTTGGCTTGTAAATGTTACCTTCACTGTAGCCCCTCATGGATAACTTGGAGGCTCAAACATACGAGACATTTGAAAAAGACACAGTCAAATACAGCCAGGTTCGTCACTGTGCCATTAAGTTTTAGTGGTCCTTTCCCTTTGGAAATTGTTGGATCCTATTCTGACTGTTGAAACAAAAAAATGATTTCAATGATCTGATAGCTTTAACATGATAGAACACATCATTGATCAAACTGGTAGTGACTTCTTTATAATGCGTTTTTGTTCACTCATGTCAGATTGATACTTGGAAGCAAACAAGGTTTAATAAATTACTTTACATTGTACATTGTTGGTTACATGAAAGGGCATCAACATTTGATAGTCACCTTGATACATTAATAGGCATTAACATAATTTGATGCCCAAATAGAGCCACTTGGAAATTGGCAGCTATTCTATTTGTTTTGACAATTGAATATGGAGATAAACACAGTACAAATTAAATTTATTATATATTAAAGCTTTCAATTGTCCTTCCATTTTATTTGTCATATAAATGTCAAATTTCTTGATCAAAGTCATTTTATGTAGTTAGAGAGCATTTGTTTCTCTCCTGGAAATTGTGTTTTAATGTGCATGCGATGTAAGTCAGGTTCTTTTCTTTTTGAGGTTATGTTTTCTTATTGTGGATTATTTGAGAATGTAGATAATTTTGAACTGAGGTTACTTTTATGTTCCTTTCCTTGCTTGAATTGCGTTTTTATTGCAATTTTCTTATTGGTTGATTTATTTGCAGTACCAAAGGGCAATATCTAAAGCGTTGCTAGAAAGGGTTTCTGATGAAATGGCATCAACGACCACAACTGTATGAAGGCATTTTAATTTTTCACATTTGGATTTGGAGTTGTTCTATGCTCCTATCCCCTTTTCAAAAAAAAAAAAATTATAAAAGGAATTGTTTAAAGTAGTAGATTCCCTTGTTATTTCCATTTGTAATATATACTATTTGATGATGTATATGGAATATTACAATTCTTTTTTTTTTGACTGACCTTTTATAACTTTCCCATTTTAAAGGTGCTAATGGTTGTTGGAGCAGGACGAGGACCTCTTGTGAGAGCATCATTACAGGTAATTCTCAGTATTTAAAAGCTGAAACCTTTGGATAATGATTCTTTGTCTAAGGTTTGTGAATATAGATGTCAAAGTTATTGCCTGTCCTTCAGTAGAATCACTACTTGACCCTGACACAGGTTTATAGCCTACTGTTGGAGTGGATCTTTTTGCTCAGTGTTTGGGTTTCTTTTCTTTTATTTGCCTTGTTGTATGTGGTCGGATGACCGACCCTTTTTAGGTTTTTGTCGGTCAAATCTAACTCAAGCCGCAGGATAAGTGGAGTATATATATTACACGAGTGCACTATTTTATAATAATATATCTGTGTGCTTATATATTGCATAATGCTATACTGATTTCTTTGGTGAATTGAGATTCCTGCATTCCTTCTACTAAAAGGTATGGTTTAAAATCATTATATATATATATATATATTTCATCGTGATACGAGGCTGCAGATTGTATATTTGTTTTTGTTATTATGATCTGAATACTGTGGGTCGAATCATGTCTTATCTTTGACTGGAATTGATATCATCACTGACTTCCAAAGCAAATAATTTCTTCTTTCTTATTATTCTTCCTTGCAATAAATTTTCCTTGACATTTTCTTATTATAAATTAACTTAATCTAGTTTAACGATTTTAGTATTCTTTGAAAGTGGATAATGGCATAGCAAATCATTTCTTCTTTCTTAGTATTCTTTCTTTACAACAAATTTTCCTTGACATTTTCTCTGCTTAAATTAACTTTAACTAGTTTAACAATTTTTGTATTCTTTGAAAGTGCATAGAGGCATACTTTTAATAATGATCATAACTGTCTTTCTGAGAATTTAGCATTCAACATTTATGATGTTCCATAGCAGTTCACTTCTTGGACCAGGTGGTGTATATATTTGTTTTTGACGCACCTTATAATTACATTATTGGTTTTTTGTAGGCAGCTGAAGAAACAAGCCGGAGGCTGAAAGTATATGCTGTGGAGAAAAACCCTAACGCAGTAGTGACACTTCATGTGAGTGGTTATACTCCTTGTTGGTCAGTCTTGTAATCATAATGAGAGGGCTTTTTTAGTACAAGTAAAGGTTGGCTCCGTAAAATGGACTCCCCTTTTCAGTTCTAATGAACACTCCTTGTCCAAAATCTCTTCTATTTCGACTGGTTTAGGTTGCAAATTGTTCTAAAGACCACTGGATAACCGATTGATTGATTTTGCCATTCTTAATTCTTAGAATTTATTAGCAATGTCAAGGTCTTGTACCATCATGGTGCCAGCCTTCAGTGCACACCCGCACTGTTTCCTGCTGAAAATGAACTCCTGTAGTTGGATGGACATACACTTGGTATGTGTTTGTCTTCCGCTTCATTATTTATCTGAACCTTTACTTTGCAAGGTGTACTGTGCTTAAGAGGATACCTCTTTGGATAAAAAAACTGTCAGGATTTACCTCATTCTAGTTTCTGTTCCTCTGAATCCCTACCCTGTGTGGGTAACGTTCATTTATTTTGGATCTTTTACTGCTAATTGGAATTAATTATGGATTTTTTCTCTCTGGTCAGTTGGTTATTATTCTTCTATGATAAATTCCTGAATTTGGTTATTGATTCATATACGAAGAAATGCCTGAGTTGTGAATAGAATCATTTCCGTAGCATATTATAGTCTGTTTAACACCAAGCTTTTGGTAAGCCTTGATTCTGAAAAACTGTGAGTTTTCCCTTTTTTAGTGTCATGAATTGTTTGTTGTAATTGATAATTATTATTTTTTCTTGTATAGATGGTTTGTATTTTGTATTCTCATCATGTCGTTTCAATTTTGTGAACTATACAAGTTATGCTTGATCTTTTAAAATTTGAATCTTGTGTCCATTCTACCTCTTTTTTAACTAATACACCTTTTGAGATTACAGAGTTTGCTAAAACTGGAAGGGTGGGAGAACATTGTGAGTATAGTGTCTAGTGATATGCGATGCTGGAATGCTCCTGAGAAAGCAGACATTTTGGTATGAGTTGCTTGGCTGCCTTTTCCTTCATCCTTTCCATTCTTTACCAATGCTTACCCTGTTGATTTTCCTAATGCTTTTATATATTATCAGGTGAGCGAGTTACTGGGATCTTTTGGTGATAATGAACTTTCCCCAGAGTGTCTTGATGGGGCACAAAGATTCTTGAAGGAGGATGGCATTTCTATTCCATCATCGTACACATTTTCCTCTGAGCCCCCTAATTATTTTTTTAACAGTATCATTTACTGAGTAACATTTCTTCAATTCATTCTAGGTACACCAGTTTTATTCAACCAGTGACAACATCGAAGTTGTATAATGATGTATGACAATTCATTGATCACTATGATCTCCTCTCCTTTCAGTAAAAGTGTATTTGTTAAGTTTATGAAGTTTTTTTTTAAATTTTTTTACAGGTGAAGGCTCATAAAGACCTGGCACACTTTGAAACTGCGTATGTTGTCAAATTACATAGCATAGCAAGGCTTGCTCCTCCTCAGCCAGTAAGATCTTTTCTTCACTTGCCGGATTTACCTGATACACCTTTAAAACATTGCAAATCAGAAACCTGAAAGTGCTTTTTTGTTATCTGATGCTAGTTTAATGATGTCCTTACTCCTATGTTGCTTTTCATTGGTACATTTTTTTAAAATTTGTTTGGATTGGTATTGGTTGTCATATTACGTGACTCAAGATCTTTTATAGTGCAAATGTGTTTTCATTTGTTTTAATAGTGGTATAGTTCATGTTTTGCTGCCTTTTTCGTGAGTAATATTTTTAGCATCAGATATTGATTTATATTTGTTTTGGTTCACGCTTAGGTTTTCACATTTGTTCATCCAAATCATTCAGCAGAGAAAAATAATCAGAGGTATAAAAAGATGTGCTTTGAGATACCCAATGATACTGGATCCGTCACTGTTCATGGTATGTTGAATTCCTCTACATTTCATTTCCTGTATACATTGTGGTTATGAATATTCGTTAGCCATGTGAATCCCATCAAATATATATTAGCTAGACAAATCTTTTGCTTTGTATAATAGAAACAACTTAGTGGGCCATTTGTTGAAGAGTTTGTACTCTTCCAAGTTATGGAAAAAGTTTTCATTTTGTGTGGTTTCGAAAATCCATGATGGAATGAGTAACTCACTAACTCAGTAAGTTATGAAGTTTTATTTCTTAAAGACTCGAGAAATGCTTAGAAATCTGCTAGAGATTACTGACTGATTGTCCAGTGGTCATTAGTTTTTAGATTTTCCATGGTCTTATTCTCTTTTTTAAACAATATATATATTTTATTCGAATACTTGTACTCAACCTTTTGCTACTCACCGGGATGGAGAAAATACAAGTTAAAGAAAATCCCCTGGAAGTAGCTTCCTTTTAGGGTGGGTGGTCGTCATAAAGTTATTTAAGTTTGTACCAATAATTCTTACCCATTTTTATTGTTGTCTGTTGACGAAGTTTCTTACATGCTGGAGATGGTCCATCGTCTGCTTGGGTGACCTGTCATTTATCTCTATAGTTTGGCGATGACAGAGCCTTATTCTGTGGATAATATATAATTATTCTCCTTTTCAACCGAAAATCAAGTTGAAAATTTTGTGCTGTTCACATACAGGATTTGCTGGTTACTTTGATGCGACACTGTACAAAGATGTTCATCTTGGTATTGAACCATCAACAGCGACACCTAACATGTTCAGTTGGTACATCAAATTTGTCTTTTATTTCATGCTTTATATTCTATGAACAATCTATACCTTGCTTTCATTGTTCTCATCATTATAACTTTTGTTTATCAATCAGGTTTTCCATCTTTTTTCCTTTGAGGACACCCATCTATGTAACTGCTGGTTCACCTATTGAAGTTCACTTTTGGCGGTGCACTGGTGCTACTAAAGTGAGTGTGTTGTGGATGTGATGTTGGGCAATTTTCGTGTAAACGTGTATTAATCCAACATATCATTTTTCTAAACGCAGGTATGGTATGAATGGTGTGTGGCATCCCCCACAGTCTCACCCATTCACAACACCAATGGCCGTTCTTATTGGGTTGGGTTGTAAATCACATTTTTTTGAAGTGCTTCCCAAAGGAGATTGAGACAAAAAGCAAAAAAGAAAAAGAAAGGGGAGAGGAATCTATGATGGTGATGGGTGATGATTGGAAGTGAGTTCAATCACCTGATGCCACACTTGTTCAATTACCTTTCTATATTAACATGATATCTTGTCATATTTTATTCTTGTTTACTTTTAATTAATCCCCGTTGAGCTGTTTTTTTTTTTTTTTGTTGAAGAATATGATTTCCTTTTATGTTTTATACAAACTGGGGAGTGAATGAGTGATTGATCGATCCTGGAAATTAATCAAAGTTTTGTTTGTCCCCTCTTTTAGTTGAATCAAGATACAAGCAAGATGGATCCTCTCCTGTAACAGTTGCGATGCTGAGGCTCCTATGCAAGTCTTCGATTTAGCCAGGCTTCATTTTTACGTCTTTTGTTGTGAAATGTGTGCACTTGAAATTGTGGATACCTTCATTAAGATCAATGCATTCATCCCTTTTTTGATATTGTGGTATCTGACTGTACACAAGAAAAACAGAGGGAAGATGTGTTTGAGTATAATTGTTACATTTGAAACCATTCTTGCAAGAAAGCTGGGTCATATTTGTGTAGATGATATCTATTGGGCAAACTTTAGCCGCTCTTCAACCCAGTTGTGATAATCTTCGAGCAGCTGTTGGCCCAGCAGAGGAACAAGCCTATCAATCAACCCTTGAAAAACCCTGTATCACGGTTTCCTAGTTATCCATGTAAGCCTCCAGAAAGCAAATCAAAGTTTGGCAAAAAAGGGTGACCATTTAGAATAAACAGTGTAATGACTTACAGATTCCCTGGCACTTCAACCATGGAGATGGGAAGTAAGTTAAATAGCTGGGTATAGACCTGTAAGCTATACATGAAAACTTTCTTAGCTTTTCAAGTTGTAAGGCCTCAGAAGAAAAAAAAAAACTGAAACATTTGGGGAATGTGGATTTCTCATCAAATTTAGCTTGTATGATATAAGAAATTCACATAGGTAGGAAGGGATTACAACCTGTAGTGTGACGTCTAACTTCACATCAACATCCAAACATGGCTCAGGTCCATTTGAATCCCATGTTATGTGGTTTCTCATAAATGCTGCAACTACAATTTCGAGTCTGAAAAGTTTTATTAAATTGAGTCGTAGTACCAATTTGACTTTTCTTATCTATATACCTGAAAAGAGATTGTTTTGCCGCTCCAGTGCATCTGAACCCTTGAACTGGATACAAAGAAAAGAAGTGGCAGGTACTATAAGGAATAGAGAATATAGAATGTAACCCTAATCTGCAAGGACAAAGCAATGCAATTCAACTGTGTGTGGTGGTGGTGGGGGGGCGATCAGCATTGTGCATCTAATCCACATTGAATGAAGTATTCTCACCAACAGAAATGCCCCATGATGTCAAATTATACAGGATGAATAATTTTATAAATATATCTAAATCATTTTTTTACCTAGTTATTGGGAAATAAGCATTTCATAACTTGTGACAGAGAATGAAATCAATGGACTATTTTGGACAAATCAGACACTATGAAATCCACTGATTGATTGCTTACTGTGATAACTTCTTATATACAATTTAATTGGAAGTTTCTCCCTTTCTTCTTCTCCCAAACAAGTAAATCCAATGCCTCAGAGTTGCACATATATTTTAATGAAATTTCACATAATTTCTATTACAAATGGAAATAAAAAAAGATGGTTTAATCTTAACATTTTAGGTCAAGGATCACCTTGCAGGACAACATTTCAACAGTGCAGTCATTACTTGTTTGGACTACTCTTAAATCCAATACTGGGGATACTTCAAAGTTCAAAAACTCAATTTTTTGCAAAGTGCACCTGCATCGATCACAGCCAGCATCAATTCAGAATCTGCCAACAAGCCAGCATTTATTAATTGAGAGGAAGGAACAAAAAGCTTCTCTTTGACATTATCAGCTACAAAATATGAAACTATTGGTTGTTACTACAGGGGAGGCAATATCTTTTTGACTGCTTATTCAATTGTCACGGGAACAAGTATGGCTTCAGATTCATAAATGATCGGGTTTGCAACTGCAATTACATGTTTCCTATTAGATTTAAAGGTAGTGATGATTGAATGACAATGATAAGAAAAAAAAAACATAAAAGTCAAGCCTCTGTTCCATCTTATAAGATTTTGGATGTGGAATGCTCTTGAAAATCTGGAAATACACTACATGAAATTCATGTTGATTCTTACGACCTGCCATCTACCTGACGTTAACACTCCTAGGGCTCAAGTCAAGTATCCAGTAGCTTCCGGTTTGGGGTAGAGCAGAGACCATCTTGACATCCATTAGGGAAAGTGGACATTGAAGAACAGCATTGCATCTCGCCAAAGCATCAAAAGAGAAGTGAAGGGATGGACCTGTATGTGTTAGAATCTAGAGACTGAAAACTCTGCAATGCTTTTGTGTTTAACATCGATTCCATCCCCGAAGGATGACGAAGATTCACCGATTGGAAAAGTCCTATTGCGGTCATCAGCATAACCAGGTAGCATGATTCTTTCCTTGCGCTCAGCTGACAATTTTGCTGTTTTATTCTTCGGACCGAAATAATTCACCGCCACTACTTGCATAGCTTCTGATCTCCTGAAAAATTAAAAGAAATTCCTTTGGAATTGGTATATACAAAAAAATATGTCTGCACATGCATGCACACACACTACACACTTAATCTTCAATTAAACAAAAGGACTAGAACCATGTTAATAGGATATCAAATTCACGATATTGTGGAAACATGTTTCTAGTAGTTCCAAGCCTTCCTGCATGCATCATTTCATGTACAACATCAAATCTTCTTCAGGACTGTAAATGGATCACACGTACCAAAAAAATAAATACAGCGAAGAATTGTATATTTAAACTGACACTGCAAAATAACTGCTTAGAAAACAGGAATGGATGATCTCTGATAACAAACCAGTCCAAATTTAGATTTTATTGTCATCAAGAAACAAAGGGGATAAAATATTTAAACCATGGATGAGATATTATTCAGAAAGCTAAGAATCTTTGAACTTGTTTGACGCAATGGTAAAGTGCGCGGGCAACTACTAGGTTCAAGTCCTGAGGGTGGTCACTTCCATCTCAGCACTCTACTATCCATGGAACCTCTCTGGGTGATGGCCGTTTTCAAGAATGTTTCAACTTCTCTATTTGTCCTTAGCCAATGCATCACTATTCCTATATTAAGTATGATATCATCCAACATCATACAAGAAACATGTCCTATGGTGATCCATATATAGTAATAAACATGAAATTGAACATTGCATCATCCGTACCTCAAGGTAGGAAGAGAGTGTGGTGGGAGATGAGGCCTACTAATTCTGCACCTGGTCTCCAGAAATGGATGTCTTGCTGTGTAGAAAACCAGTCTCTTTGCATATCAACACCATGTTAGAAGAAGAAAAAAATATAGGGATTTTTGCATATATACCCCTGTTATAATTCGATTTTGTCAAATTACCCTTGAAAAAATCATCTGTCCAAAAATACCCCTGTAAAGTGTTTAAGTTGTGTAACTGTGCCCCTCCGTTACATGTTGTCAACTTCGATTACCCAACTAGGGTTACTTGGTTAACCCTGATGCCTGCTTTACAATTTTGCCCATTCCCTATAAAACATACATGTCCTTCTTCCCCACCATTTCAACCCTAATCCTAAAAATCACTCTTCATCTCTCTCGTCCAAATCTGAACTATACCACAAATCAAATATACACATTCATTTCGTCCTGTGAAACACCTTTTGCACACATGAGAGGGATTCGCGGTGGTCGAAGAACATGGACCAGATCCGTTGATGGTGCTGGTGACTCACGCAGCATCAACTTTGAATCCACTATTGGAAAGGGTTCGACATACCCAAACTTCATCTACTTCAATGGTATGTTTTCGATCACTCAAGCTTTAAATGTTTTTTGTTCAGTTTGTTGTATTTGATTGAGTGGTTTGTATTTGGTTTGTAATGCACAGATGGGAGGACTTGGGCATTCCTATACAGGAGGGCCTAGTACTACAAACATTAGAAGTCATGGGAATGCACAAATGAGAGGATATGATACAGGTATCAGTAAACATAATAGCTCAATTCAATTTTTTCATGTTTTAGTACAGGTGATGAAAGAGGATACTAATTTAAATTCAATTCATGTGCTTCAGGTGCTCGCGCTAAAGGCTTTATGGAGAAATTAGAGGTAGAAGGACACCACTAAACAAATGAGCATGGAACTACAGTTATGTTTCAGTCTAGCACTTTTGTATCATTTTAATCCAGCACTTTTGAAACAGTTGAAAGTGTTATGTGTTGAAACAATAACCTATGTGTTCTCACTTATACAATATGTATGTATTAGTGTGGTTTTTAAGTGTATGTACTGTTATATATTTTGGTTTGTTAAAACAACTCTTATGTATATGTTTAAACTTCTGTTATGTATTTCAGTTTGTTAAATGCTACTCTTGTGTGTGTGTTAAAAATGTTGCTATGTATTTGCTTGTTAAAATATGCTATTGTGTGTTGTTGTAATTTGTCATCAGACAAGTTTATCACAACATTACCAAGATTACACATCACTAGAATGAAAGAGTTACAACAGATTCATAATGAAAAGCAGTACATTAATATTAATACACATAGCCACATTGTTCAAGAAGTATATCCATGTTCAAACATACTAAAAAAAAAATTAAACAAGTAGAACGACAGTCACAAGGCGCGTGAACATAAACATCCTTTCACTGAAGTTGGTAAACCCATCCTCCATTGACAAAAACTTTTCTTCCATTTTCAGCATCCTATCACTGAAGTTGGAAAACTCATCCTCCGATCCATTGACAACAAATTTTATTTCATTTTGAGCATCCTTTCACTGAAGTTGAAAACTTAGCCTCCATTGATAACAATTTTTCTTCTATTGTCACCAACTTTGTCTTCATTGTCTTCATTTTCACTTCGATTAACTCTTGTAGAGGCTCCATATCAATTGAATCATGGTGAAAATCTTCCACCCACCCGAAAAAATTACAATCACCCGATCTTTGTTAAAAAATTGGTTCACGCATTAAATCAAACACTTCGCATACAAAATATAAATGTTCAAATTGTCGAAACAAACAAAGTCCAAATGAAGACAAACCATAAATGTTCAAATTGTTGAAGCAAACAAATCCGAAATGATGTTCACTTACCCCCCATCATACACACTTGTAGAACTTCTTCCCTTTGGTAACTTCCTTTGTAGAAGTTCACTCCTTGCATGGCAACCCACAATAACAAGGTGGGTTAAGTTGGGTGTGTTGGAGAGAGGATTGCTGAGATGAACTACTCATCTCCGAAATGATTCAAATGGGGTTCAAATTGGATTTGGTTGAAAGAAAAACCCACAAATATAGCCTTGGACGTTGAAGAAGAGGCATCAGAGAAGGGTATATATGACTTTTCATATGTTTTTAACAGTCAAAATGGGGATTTAACGTTAACTTTTAACCACAGCTCACGGGAGATGACCGCAGGGGCACAATTGCACAACTTAAACACTTTACAGGGGTATTTTTGGACAGATGATTTTTTCAGGGGTATTTTGACAAAATCGGAATATAATAGGGGTATATATGCAAAAATCCCAAAAATATATAATGAGGTTGTATAGAGAGAGGGGGCCCATGCATAAAAAGGAGTGGAGTGGTTAAACAGGGTTCCGGGATTACAAGTGGGGTTTTGGGGAAGTGAAGTTGCAATAATACCTCCTTGTTGAGAAGAGGAGGAGGAGGAGAGACGGATCCACCGCTCGCCCTCAAAAAGCATTCCCCTTTACAATCCATTCTTCTAATAAGTCACTCTTTCGATTGCTCCTCACAATCTGATTCCAATCTGCTGATTCTGAGAGACAAGGAGGCCGGATTAAAGGGCGTTGTTACACGTAGCTTCGTTTTCATTCATTAATAATAAGATTAAAATAGGTAGGGCCCATTAACAGTTTGAGCCCAACGAAAATGGACTGGGCTTGGGCTTGCGGATCCGTTCTACGAGTTGGAATATTATATAGAGCAAAAAGGGGAGAAGGTTCGAGATGCATCATCATGAAATAAATAAATGAGGTGGTTGATTTCGTATCTGGTCAAAATCTCTGACCCTTCCTCCTCCTCCACCCTAACCCCAAGGTTCTCGGAACAAGTCCCTTCCCTTCCCAATTGATCCTCCCTCATTAGGGTTCCATTGATCGATCGGGCGATGGAGAACGGAGTGGCGGAGAAGCAGGCGTCATCATACACGTATTGGGTGAGAGAGTCTAAGTCCGACGCTGCCCCTCCTCCCGTCCCCCGCAAGCTATCCGCTGAAGATGTATCCAAGCAGCAGCCCCTCTCCACCACCCTCGGCTCCGTCTGGAATCAGGTATCATCGATCAAGATCTATAATGATTTCAATCAACGCTTTCAATGCTCTTTGCATCATCTATACAAAGTGGTTTTCGCCAAATTCACAATATCTCATGTTTTGTTGCATCTAGTTTTTTTTTTTTTTTTACAAACAAATAATAATAATAATTAAAATGTTTGTAAAACATTCCATAATATGTACACCTTTGAAAAATATGATAAATGAATTAAGAGCACATCAAATTGTATTGATATGCAATGTGTGAATCTCCACTTATTATCTTCTTTCAGCCAATTGCATGGTGTTACTTTCTGTAGTATAATCTTTGTTTACCATGCCAAGATAGATAGCAAATTACATGATCTTTATTTGTTATTGTCAACTAATATGAATGATACAAATCATATCCATACCTGTTCTAATGTCGAGCTTAGATTATCGCATGCATGTATGCAACATGCCAAGGATACCATCAGGTTGTTAACAATAAACTGGCTTTTCCTTTTTTCTAATATGAGTGACACGATTACTATGTTTACTTTTTCAAAACTAGTTTCTTGCCAAGAGCGATCTTACAATGCCCTGTATGACCCTCAACTCATAATGCCCTACAGATTTCAATTATGTCCAAAATGTTACAACTTAACCAGATCGGTTTTGGAATCTCTGGCACATGCCTGCCTTTTATGGTTTATCTTCATGTATACTCCATTGCCTTGAACTGATGATGGCTGTCAAATAATTTCTCAAATTTCTCCACTAGTCTTTCTAAAGTAGGAACAAAGGCATGTACGCACGGATATGTTGATTCCATCTGGGATACCTTCTGCATCATCCCTGTTTAAATATCCAATAGCTTTTCTATAGAGGATAAATCTATAACATCAGAGGTACGCAATAGGAGTTTGAGATTTTCCATATTGACGCTATAAGAAATCTCAACATTAAAAACCACAATCTTGACATCTTCTCGCCTTTGCAATCCCACTAGATATGTGATTATCTCAGCGTAGAGTGAAATAGTGTTTGAAGCTTCAATGTTACAGTTTAAAGTTCCTTCTTGGGAGCCTTCAGTTATTTGAAGAATCTTTTGATTGGATACTGGTATGCATTTGGTTGAATACCTTCAATTGAAGATTAGGATTCAGTTGGACACACAGGCTTTGATTCCTTGGCTGGCACTTGAGGTACTGGTTGTTCTCTGCAAAGTTTTTGTTTGTTTTTTCTATGGGTCATTGGTTCGATGTTGAAAGCATTATTTGACAAGGTCTTGATACTGATTAACAAGTTGCAAAAAATATGAAATAAGAGGAAGAGGTGGAGGGCTGAATGTTAAAAATATCAGATCTTGAAGGCTCTATTGAGGGTCTACACATTCTTCCATGTAAATCAAAATCATGCATCACCCTTTAGCTCTCATAACTGGACTATGTGGGTTTTCAAATTAGGGTTCTGTTTTCGATTTGGAGTTGTTAGAAATAAGAGAGAGAAAAAATAATAATGAAACCCTAAAATTCTTTTTCTATTAGAGGGACTAAAACCCTTTATATAATAGTACAAGGTGATGTTACACGTATAACACACTAACAAACTAATATCATAACAAACTAAGATAATAACAAACTGATATATAATTTAATATCTTTAACACCCTCTCCTAAACTCTGAAGGGTTGTAGTTTATACAAAAATGATAAACTAAAATCCCAACAAACAACTCCAATTAATAAACCAGAAACACTAAAAATATACCCTTAATACTTATTCAACACCCCTCCCAAGGGGACGTCTACTTCCACCAACCAATTAACTATTCTCACCAACCAAAAAAATAAAAAAATCATAATTTGAACAATACTAATTCCACCAACCATTCGACAGTTTCTCGGTCAACATTATTTTAGAACAATCGAGAGTAGGTCTGTCAACCACCATTTAAAATATTCGACATACGTTTTATCAATCTTCCTTTAAAACCTTCGACAGTTGGTCTGTCGACCTGAGACATATTCGATTACATTCAACATTCAATGTATATTAAAATATAAACACATTCACAATCACATTAACATTCATATTTTATTCAATATTTACAATATATTCACTTAACTCTTAACACATTAAAAAAACATGAACATAATTGCAACAATGTGAACTCTAAAGGTATCACAACTTGGCAATTCAGTTAAATTAAATATTAGACAAATCAAAACTACCATTACTAGAAAAAAAAATAATGAAGTTAGTCATGCACCTAAAAATCTAACAAAATCATATTCGATTCAAGAGATTAGTTATGCACCTTAAAAAATCTAATAAAATCATATTCAATTGATAATCAATCATTATATTATCATATGAATCTATACAAATTTGTTATTCTTAAACACCAATAACCATAAATCTAACTACACGCATTATACAAACAACAAAGGAAATTGGTTCAATCCAAAAGTTCTATATACAAAGCACAACCAATTAACCACAACATCAAATGCAAACAACAACAAAGCCGAACAAATTTAAATGGTCTTCTCAGGTCAACAGACCAACCGTCGAAGGTTTTAAAAGAAGGTTGATAAGGAGTTTGTCGAATGATATAAACAGTGGTCGACAAGGAAACTGTCGAATGGGTTAAGCAGTGGTTGACAGGGAGATTATCGAACGGTTGGTGGGATTAGTGTTGTTTAAATTATTATTTTTTTATTTTTTTGGTTGGTGATATTAGCCTATTGGTTGGTGGAAATAGATGTGCCCCCCCTCCCAAACACTGAAGAGTATTTTACGGTCACTGTCTGTCTTTTGGAATCCATCACTTTGCTCCCGCTCTTTGAGTCAGTCAGAGTCGCTCCTGCTCGTTGAGTCAGTCAGAGTCGCTCCTGCTCTTTAAGTCAGTCGGAGTCGCTCCCGCTCTTCTTGAGTCGATCAAAGTCGCTCCCGCTTTTTGAGTCAGTCAGAGTCGCTCCCGCTCGTTGAGTCAGTTGGAGTCGCTGGTCCACTAGATCAGATGGTGCACGTAGGGCTCGCGGAGGCGCGAGGAGAGGCTGTGATCGCAGAGGCTCACACGGAGACGACGGCGTGCGAAGACAACGGCACGCGGAGACGATGATGACAGTGGATCTCAAAGGAAGAAGGAGATCTGAGGAAGAGAAGAAAAACAATGACGGTGCGCAGAGATGATGATGGAGAGAAGAGGCGTGCTGATGGAGATGACGATGATGAGGAGATTTGTGGAAGCGCGAGAATAGCTCATCAACTTGATGGCATGGACGGGCGCGAAGGGCGCAACTTGATGGCGGGCGCGAAGGGCGCAACTGCTGCGACAACGACGAACAGGGCTTGATAGCGACAACGACGAGTGGTGGACGATGAGTCTGCACGCGACTGCATGACAGACGCAACGGAGACAACGTTGCAAATCTCTCCAAGGTCGGATCCATCGCGCGTGACTTCAAGATGGTACCGTGAAGGCTCTTGATTACAATTATCTCATCAAATCACGTGGACAATCACGTGAGAAACCACCAAATCACCAAATCAAGGTGGAATTCTTTCATGCAAATTCAGGTGGATGACCCTGGCATGATCGCGGGATCGAGCGGACGACTCACGGACGGCGCGTGTGAAAGCTGCGTTGATTTTTGTTATTTTGCACAAAAAAATAACAAGATTGGGTATCAAAAATCATCCCCCGCTCCGATTGAAGATATCTCAATCGGAGTGGGAAAGAGAGAAAAAAACTTTTGTGGATCTAGGGTTTATGGCTCTCATATCATGTTAGAAATAAGAGAGAAAAAATAATAATGAAACTCTAAAATTCTTTTTCTATCAGAGGGACTAAAACCCTTTATATAATAGTACAAGGTGGTGTTACACATGTAACACACTAACAAACTAATATCATAACAAACTAAGATAATTTAATATCTTTAACAGAGAGTCATAGTTGTCTGTGCAATGCCTAGGTGGCTCATATGGGCCTAGCCATTTGTCCACCTAACCAGCCTGGTTACGCCCTTGGGCTTGAGCCTAGGCATATTAAATGGGTTGGGGAGATGCTAATGGACTTGGTGCATTTATTATGAACAGTTGAGATGGAAATGAATGAATAGCTAGGATTTTATGGAAATAAGAACTATGTCAATAGCTACCCTAATTGTTTTGATTAAAAAAACTAGCGTATTAAAAAAAAAAAAATCTATAGTTCAATGGCTCATGATGAAAGTCAAACTGTCCATGCAAAATCTATTGTTCAAATAATTATAATAGTCATATAGGTCATGACCATTACTCTATAAGGGTAATGATTCCCACCTCCCTTCCCTTCCTTTTTTATGGTTTCCAACAAGCAACAACAAACGGAAGGAAACTAAAAAAAAAAAAGAGAAAAGAAAACAACAAATAGAGGAAGCAACATCATTTAGAAGTAGTATCGAGATAATAGGTTTGCCTCCCCCCATCCGCGACCCTTCTGGGTTGCATTCCAACTTTATACTGTTCATTTATAAATATTACATTCTATCTTATATTCACCTGTAAAAAAAAAACAATAACTATGTTTGGGATTTTTGTTAGTTAGTCTATTTTAAATATTTGTGAATGCGGTTTTGTTTATTTCTCATGGCTTCAGTCTCTACTATTACCCAAAATGATGTCCTTTGACTATGATTTATATTGCTGGACCATTGGGAAATGAAGTTTTGAGATGATGCGTGTGTTTGTATACACTGTTCCCCAATAACACAGTTCTTCTATGCAGGCTGGAACCTGGGAGGAGAAGAACTTGAACACGTGGGCAAGCAATAGGATTAAGGTGTGTCTCTTGATGTACTCATGTGAATGTGTGTTGATCTTAATCGGGTGACAAAGATTTTGGAATTTTCTGTGTTTATTAATTTTGGATATTGCTTTCTAATTTGTTCGATTATCAACTGCAGGAATTGCTTGCATCCATTGAACCGTTGGAGTTGTCAAATGGTAAAGCAAGCATAACGGATGTTTCTAAATGTGCAGGCGATGTGGGTCACTTTTATCAACTTCTTTTCTCTTTGTACCTTTGATTTTATTTAACTGACATTGGCCTGGTATCTTGATGTCTAACTTCATATTTGTCATCTTCAAATCCTGTTTTTTGAACAGGCATTTTTGGTGACAGTGCGGAATAAGAAACGTGTTGGGTACACTTATGAATTGACACTGAAATTTAGAGGCATGTGGCTGATTGATATTCCCCTATATATGTCTCTCTCTTTTTGATCAGTGAACTGTGATAACCAAGAATGTAAATGTGAACAGGTGAATTGTCAGTTCAGGATAAAAAGGAGTTGGTGAAGGGCCACATTGATATCGCGGAGTTTTCTTACGGGGAACTTGAAGATCTGCAGGTATGTCATCTATGGTGAATAGCTGTTTGATGAAGATTTCTTGATATGAAAGTAAACAGATGAAATCCTATGAGAATCTAATCAACATAGTTCAATCCAAACATGTTAGAATACATTATATGCTTCATGTCACACCTAACAGGTATTTTATGAATGTTTGAATGTGCAGATGGAAGTGAAAGTCAGTAATGAAAACAAGGACCTTGCAGATCAAGATAAAGTACAGATTGGAAAGGAATTGAAGCTTTTTTTGCCATCCATCCGTGAAAAGTTGCTCGAATTTGAGCAGGAGCTTAAGGATAGATGAGGAAGAAGGGGGGAGGGGTGTTCCAAATTCCACCCTTTCTTTTAGTCGTTTATTTACGAGGAACTAAAATATTGTGTTTGAGCTGGCAAAGTGTAACCGTGTAAACTACTTTTTTAAATGTTTATTTCGGACTCCAGTGAACCCATCAGTACTGATATGAGTTATCAGGCCACCTGCAAAATTTGGATGGAGGCTTTGATACACTCTTATATGTGATAATGACATTTGGATTAATATTAAAGTATATTCTCCCATTAGCTCCGAAGAGAGATTTAATATATTATCGTGTTAACTGCTAATAGATCCAGTGAGGTGGTAGACAGTAGTCTCACCCTAAATTGTTAGAGGTCCTTTAAGGCTCCGTTTGGAAACATAGATTGAAAAGTAGATTTTAGAATAAAGCTGCTTTTTAAGATGATTTTAGACCTTTAACTTTTTTGGGATGCTTTTTTTTAATTCAGGAATCAATATGTGGAAGGAGTTTAATGTTTGGTAGAAAAAGTTGCTTTTCAATTCAAAAAATCGATTCCGACCAAAAAGCGTTCTTTTTTAGATTTTAAAAACACGGATTTCGAGAGAGAAATTAAAAGGAATCCAGCTTTTGATTCCGCCGGAATCCGACCTGTTTGGTTGCGCGTTTGGGGATTTTCAGCTTTTCAAAAAGCGGAATCTGCCCAAACGCGTTACCAAACGGGGAGTCTCTTAACCGTCTATTCATAAGTGCTGGGTTAGGGCTAAGGATGCGAATTTTGGTTTAATGTAAAATCATATTATCATCATGCTTAAAATGAATTGGAGTGATGAAATCATAAACTGAACTAAAATTATCTGTCTAAACAGAATTAAACTGAACAGTTAAATCTCTAACAAAAAGCCTAAATGATGCATAAAAAACAAAAATATACAACACATGAACAAGATGCTTAGAATATGTACTCACGACCATATCATAGGAAAAAAAAACAATCTCTAACGGAAAAAAAAACAAAATGATCTTTATATTTACATTTGTCAATCCTTATTAGTTTTACTTGAATGATTCAAAACCTCTAACTAAAAGAATGAAGGGTACATGGAAAGTAGAGTGCACTGGACGGTTAGAATGTGTTAAGAGGAAATGAAGTAAAATATGTAGATCAGTGAGTCATATTATTAGAATTTTTAATATAAAAAATAGCTTTAATGAATATTTAATATAAATAATAATTAATGTAAATTTAGTTTTGTTCAGTTGGATTTTATCATTTTTTTAAAAAGTAAAATCAAACTCAAACCAAATTAAATCGGTTCATTAATTTTTCAATCCATATCCTAACCCATCAACAAAAAAATCCGTTTAGATCTGTTTGGATTCCATATAACATGACTAATGTTGCACCCCTAGTTGGAGGGGGGGGGCGGGTTGGATGTCCTCGACCTGGTACATCTGGTGTTATGTAGTGTATTTTCACATCTCTTTTTAACTTCCAACGGTTTACTGTACAATTCAGTGAGGGTTGTCGCTTGTGTTGGTCCACCATGCGTCACGGGATGACATGAAAGGGTAAGCTAACTTATATGAGTTTTATTTATTTATTTTTAGAACAATAAAAATAAAAATTGTGGTAGGCAAAGGCAAGTAGCATTAATGATTGGAGGGAGGAAAATAAGGTGTCGAATCATTGAGTATAAAAAAAAAAAAAAACTATTGAGAGGAGAAAAAGATGATGTCTAAAGGAAGGGAGGGACCAATCCGGCAGCAGCGAATGTTTTTGTGTACCCGAAAAGCCAAAGACGTTGACATGGTAGTGGCCATACTGAAGCCGAAGGATCACAAGTGGAGGGTGTAAACGAAAAAACAAAACAGACACAATATTCAATATTCAATCAACGCTGCGTGCGTCTCAACCCATCGCCCTCCACAAAAAGCTGCTCCTTTTCCTTTCGTTTTCATTCAATCACTTGATCAACCCTTTTTACTGGGTGAAATTCAGCCTATTATTAGGATTATTAAGCTTTAAACTATGTGGGGTGGTCCCATACTTACTTAAAAGACACACCCGTATATATGCAAGTCAAGTTTTAAACGTCACTCTTTCTAACCCATTTGAGTGCTGAAAGGTACCAAGGATTTTAGGCAAAACATTATTGGATAATATGCTTTAAAATTGTCTAAATTTTAACAAAAAAAAAACTCCTTATGTAAAACTGCTTGTTCAACTGTTCTTTTATATAAAAACAATTAAAAAAGTATATGACTTTTATTCTCACGAATATATATATATATATTTTAATGAGCGATAACTGATCAGTGTGCATGTACGCGTCCACAACCGCCGCCACCAACTCACCAATCACCTGGTCAGCCATCGCCCACCAGGGAGTGGGTGATAAGAGTAAAATTAAGATACGATTAAAATGGGATTACATTCAAAAATGGATTGTGGGCCCCACTGCACCTGAAATTCCAACGAGGAACTGAGACTCTGAGAGTCTGGGACCCAACCTACAGGAGCGGGTTTTTTTTCCTGTCTTTGTTGTTTTGTCGTGTAGGGGATTATCACCATAAATGGGACTTTCAATCATTCCAATTCATGAAGATTTTTGTTTTTAATTTTTCAATAACACATTTAATACACTCCTAATGTTATTTGCATCAATTTACTTTGTTCACGTTGTGCTGATTGGAATTTTTTATTCAGGGATTTTTAATTTTAAGTCTTTATAAACATACATATTTAAAAATCGATATTTTATTTCTTCATAATTTGGTTTTAGTCCCCGATTTAAACGATATGTTTGGTTTTAGTTCCTCTCAGAGATTAACAACAAAACCAAATAATTTAAGGATAGGTCCCTCCTTCCCAGGAACTAAAATCAAAACCCAGAAACTAAAATCAAAATATGAAGAAGTGAGAGATCGATCTCTAAATCCTATGGTTTAAGGTTTAAGGGAATTTAAAAATAAAAAACCCTTTTATTTATTGGTGACGTGATATATGTTGAGTTGTGCACCCCAATGAGATTTTGATATATAATTCAAATTTAGATAAAAAAAACAATAAATAAAATATTTAAAAAAAACCAACGGTAATTTGATTAAATGTTTACTTGATGCAGGTAAAATTGTGACGGGGTTAAAAGGGAGGTTAATTTGCAAATAAAAAAAATAAAATAAAAATGAAGAGACGGATCGGGTTGGAGTGGTTCTCTCCAATCATTCATGTCCGAGAGAGGGAGAGCAAGTACAACATGTAAAAAGAGGGAAGAAATAAAAATATATGCTTGCGGGGGAGAAATCTCAATAGGTTAGTAATCTTTTCTCGCATTTTCTTTTGATGAATCTTTGATGCCTCCGACTTCTTCTTTACGACGAGATCTCAAATCACACCCAACCAATGTTTTTTTTTCTTTTTCTTTTGAAAAACCCCCCTTTTCACCACTTATTGTTCCCCTTCCCTCAAAATGGCCTGTTTGTTTGATTATGATATTTGTTAAAGATTTTGATCTTCTTTGGATGAGTCGACCAATTTTTTTTATTTTGTTTTTAATGCTTCTTCTTTCTCTTATTTGTGATGATTTTGTTGGTCCTTTAAGAACACCGATTCATTCACCAAGTTTTAAGTCTATCATTATGGGAGGGCGGGATTCAAATAGATCATGTACCAACTTGACTCTTTTTTTTCTTTTTTAAAAAAAGGGGTTTCATTTGGTCCATTTGTTTATGTACCGGGTGCGTTAGTGACATAGTGATGGGTCAGGCAACTCGGCAAAGCAAATGAAGAGTTGTGTGTGCACTGTCGTTGTAGTGACGCGAAGATGGGTGGGTATATCAGAGGATTGATCGAGTTGTATAGCGGTTCCTGCCTATTGATTGATGAAGTTGTGTCAAAATTTTTAGAACCCTACTGAATCAATGTCTGGATAGGATGAAAATCTCAATATGGGTCAATCGACCCCAGCATGAAATATTAGATACAGTTCAAAACTTGGTCATTTTGTCAAAAAATGGAGGGAGCTCTGTGGATTTTGTCAAACAAGAAAAAGAAAAGCATGTATCTTTATATAAAGGAAAATATTAGACTTGGTCATTTTTACAGTTTAAAACTCAGACCACACATGAAACATCATCTAATGTGGTATATGTTTTGATAAAAAATGTATATCGTTCCATTTTGAGTTGAATGAACACATTTTTAGTAAGTATAAGAAAAAAATAAACAAGGTATATATATCGTCTAACAATATATGTGCTTCGTTGGATTTCTAACGAGGTATATAAGACTGTATTTTGGATTGTAAAAAAAAACTAAGTGTAATAGCGCCCTTATGTAAAATGAAGTTTCAGATCGGCTGTGATATAAAGTCTTAAGATGGGCCTAAGATGTGCACAGGCACACAGCTAATGATCTACACATATCCTGCTTTGACCATTGAACTCCTTGTTTTCTTTGTCTTGTATATGTGAAGAATTCTAACAAATATCATTGTCCTGATCATTTGACTGTTCTCTCTGTTTTTTTTATAAACAGGTCGTGTTCCAGAAGAGATTTGCTTTCAATTCTTTAGCACGTGGTTGTATAGTGTTCCAATGGCTTTGGCTATATCACATATTTATACAGGTTGAAATTAGTGGCATACGGTTATGTTTCAAGGGAACATAAGGTTAACTCCATGTCAGTGCCTTTGTTGCCTAAATCTAAATCCCCCGGCCCCCAGTTCTAGCTTCTTCCTTTCTGAACCTTATATTACAGTATTAGTGTTGTGAGGAAGCAGAATTTGTTTGGCTGGAGCCAGCATCCTTTTTTGGTTTGGCAAAGTTGGAAGTTGGTAATTGTTAATTACCTCCCTTAGCCATGAATAGCCACATGATTGATAGCGTGAAACAAAGAAAATCTCCTACAGAGTTGATGCAATCACAGGGTTCTTCACCCTCTTCTACCCATTGTCCGTTCAATGCAAAGTTGAACTGTCAAAAGTTTTTGGAGGCCAACCCATCATCCTCAGTCCCATCTCCATATATTGATTCAGGGTCACCCATTTCAACAAGCCCTGGGAAAATGCCATCCTTTCTCCCGAAGAAATTTTGTCCAGAATCTGAACCAAACAGCCCTTTTTCTCAAGTTTCTCATCCACAACATCCAGAACGCATGTATTCTCGATCTTCTACGTTTTGCACTGATCTATATTTGTCGTCATCAACAAGCTCAGAGACCACTAGGCAGCTAGGAATCCTACCTTTCCTGCCACACCCCCCAAAGTGTGACCAGCTCACATCTGCTGTTCATTCTTCTAATTCTTCAGTTCTTTTGAGTGACGACATCAATGATCGATGCAATGAGACTGAGTTCTCTGATGATATAATGAAGGACTTTCTTAATTTGTCTGGAGATGCTTCGGATGGTAGTTTCCATGGCGAGAATCATACACGTGAGAGCTTAGCATATAGTGAGCAGATGGATTTGCAGATTTTGTCGGAGCAGCTTGGCATAAATATCACAGACAATGGAGAAAGCCCTTGCTTGGATGTAATTACATTTCACATACACTTTCTTTCATTCTTTTTCTTTTGAGAAGTGGTAGTTCCATGATTTTGGCAGAGAGTATAAAATAAGTGCAACACTGAAGCTTCTTTCTGTGTTCCATATGTCTTGTATATTACAATGATCAGAGTGTCAGGCAACTTGGAATCATCTTTTTTTGGTCTTATCAAATGATTCATCTTGACTTGGCCTGATCATATGAGATCCCACATATTGGGGAGCTCATATTCGAGACATTGGCCAGGTTTTAGTCAAAAGTCATTTCAGCATCCTATTCTCAGGTTTTTGAGCAATTCTGAAGTAACCTTACATTGGAGGTTTTTAATTGGAACATGATCATCACTACATGCAGGAAATTTATGAGAGGCCCCAAGAATCATCTGTCTCCTTGTCTGAATATAAATCTAATCAGATTCATCAGCAATTGGTCTCTACTACCAGGATTCAGCTTCATTCACATCCTCCAGTTCCTGGGCCTTCTGCTGCAAACAAGCCACGAATGAGGTGGACACCAGAGCTCCATGAATGTTTCTTAGATGCTGTTGGCAAGCTTGATGGGCCCGAGAGTATGAATATGACTTTGGTTAGCTAGTGCATATGAAATTAAAACCTGAGTCTCATATAGATACCGTGATATGCAGAGGCAACTCCAAAGAGTGTACTGAATCTAATGGGTGTTGAAGGTCTAACCATCTATCATGTAAAAAGCCACTTACAGGTATTTTATTGATATTTAGCTCTTTAAGAATCTGATAATATGATTTTTAACCTTGTTGCTTTGTGATGCTCAAAACATGCAGAAATACAGACTTGCAAAATATCTTCCAGAGAAAAAAGATGGTAAGTGGTCAACATAGACAAAAAATTTGACAGAAAACTATTCTGTATATATTCTGTATAGGGTGCTAACCATCAGTAAGCAACCCCTCCAAGTTCTTCTGATGGTTATACTATTCCATTTATTCATTATACAAGAATGAATGCAGTATCCTTCCCTCTTAGTGGTGCCTTAGAGATGGTTCAAACACTCAGAACTACCTTAATTGGATAATCTTGTCTGTTTGTTTTAGTGCATACTTTTATGCTCCTGAGTAGATCTTAAGTTTTGACATTCATCATTAAAGTGTTCCCAAAATAGAACTTCAGAACTGTTCTTGAAAAGCAGAGGGGAAATAAAAATAGTAGTCTGAATTTGTTGTCATTGCCCTTTTCAATTGGTCTTTGTGTTTCACTCTTGAAAATCAACAGGAGAAATGATTACGTGAGTATTTATATCACTCTCTAATATCAACTACTAATCAGTTAAATGGTTTAAGAAAATTCCCGAACTTTTGCATTTAATGTTGGGAACATACTATGCTAAGTGTCAAGCGATGAAACTCTGCTCTTTTTTTGCAACTTAATGTTTTGCAATTTTGCTGTCCAGACAAGAAGACTTCTTGCTCTGAGGAGAGAAAAGAATCATTAACCAGCAACAATACTGATGCAGGAATCAAACGGTAATCTGGCACGGTGCCTTTTTCCGTTGTGTCCAACAGAATATATGAATAACAACCTTTTAATTGTAAAACTTAATCTTTTTCTTTTTCTTATAGAGGCATGCAAGTTACAGAAGCTTTAAGGTTGCAAATGGAAGTCCAGAAGCAGCTTCATGAACAACTTGAGGTGAGAGTAATTATTTAAAATTTTGGTTTCATTCAGTTTGATTGTTCTTCTCCCTTGCACTCATTTGGTAAAATTCCACACTGCCTCTGGTCTGCTCATGTTGTTGCTCATCAGCAGGTCCCAACATGTGTAGTTTAATTGAATAAAAAAATGGTTTTCCCTGTCTCATACGTACACTCACCATTTTCTCCATTGCTTCTCTCGTATGCATAACATGACCGCAGATCTCAATGAGTAAAACTAAAATGCATCCCATCCTGAGATTTTTTGTTTCACTTGTTTTCTCCTGTCTATATATATTATTTCCATGCAAGGAATCTCTCAAGGAATGATCATATGATGCTTGTCACCATATCTCTTCTTTAACCATCCAATCTCTTCTTCCAGGACATTCACAATAGTTTCTGTCTGATCATGAGTCTGTCATGCTAGGTACAAAGAGCACTTCAGTTACGCATAGAGGAACATGCAAGATACTTACAAAAGATTTTGGAAGAGCAGCAGAAAGCCAGCAGCACCCTCATGTCTTCATGCAACTCTCTCTCATCAGCTGAACGGCGGCCGAGCTCAGAAGGGCAGCTTGGATCCCCACCACAGCCCGCGAACACCTCTCCAGATCAAGCAGAATCCAAAGTTGACTCTGTTTCTTCACCTCCACAGCCGAAGCATAATGTCACTGATTCTGATGACGAACCTAAACTGGAGGTGGAGCGGAAACGCCAAAGGGTCGAAGCCGAGCCAGAGGCTACTACATGAAAACTTGTAGGTGGCCATGACAGCTTCTTTTAAACATTGTTAAGAGTGATTTATTGTGGGGTCTCGGGGCTGTATTTCGTTTCCTTCCCCTTAGTTTGTTTTTCCTCCCTCTTTATGGTTGCTTTTTGTGTGTCAATGGAGGGTAGTTTTAGGTTGTGTACAAGATATTGGAAATTGTGATGGAGGGAACGGACTTAGGCTCCTTGTTTGGTTGGATTTTGTATTTGAAAAGCTAAACCCACCTTCTTTGTAACAAGCAAAATCTTTTAAGAACAGATTTGTTATAGTAAAATCTTAGAAAAATCATAACTTTTAAACTGCAAATCCGATTAAGATGTAACTTTCATTGGAAGTCTTTTTTTTCAAGTATGGATTTGAGGCAGGTTTAAAACAACACTCAGTAGCCAATGTCTGGATATAGAATATGACTTATTTCGGGGTATACAATTATACAAGTGTAAATGAGTGTAGCAATGGAATAAATGATTTCATATTTAGTTGTGTTTTAGATTATTCTTGTTGGAAAACGTAATAACAAATTTTTTGTTGTTTTGATAAAATTTGAATAAAATATGGATAATGATTTGTAATATGTGAAAAAAATTGTGATGGTTGATCTGACATTTGATTTATAAGAGGTGATGACCATTGAATTGGAACTCACATTTTTTTTGGATGAAATAAGTTGGAATAACTTTAATTTCAATGGTTGGTTGGAATCTGTATACCATTTTATACCAGTTTATTCGGACATATGTTATTTCATGGCATTCATTGCATTTAAATACTAAGCCCCCGTTTGGAACGGGGATATGTTTTATTCTAGGGCATAGATTTATCAAAGCATAAATGAGTATAAATAGGGATAAAATGATTTTGTGTTTGGTTGTGTTTTGAATTGTTCTCGTTGATAAACGAAAGAATAAATATTTTGTTTTTTGGGTAAAATGTGAATAAAGTATGGATAAGGATTTATAAAAAGTAAAAAAATAATGATAGGTGATTTATAAGAGGTGATGACAGTTGATTTGACAGTGGAGCCACATATTCTTTGGGTGAAATAACCTTGGATAACTTTAACTCTATATAGAGGTTGATTGAAATACATATATCACTTTATCAGGGTTTATTCTGATATACTTTATCCAGGGTTATCCGGGTTAAACAAACACACAATTTTTGTTATCCAAAATTATCCGGATATATCCAGGCTCTTATATCGGATCCAATCAGAAAAATTATTTATTTTGCTTTATTACATAATTACTCCGTTGCTTATTCCGTATCCAAACGGAGCGTCATAGGCAACTACTCATAGCCATTCGCATCTTTGTATATTTATAATAGAAAAAGAATCAATGTCAAAGTGGCACTCCCCAAAATTAATATGATAAATTTTTATATAGTTCATTTATTTTGAGAAAAATGAAATACATACGATGATACGAATACATGTGTTTTTATGTATATTTCTAATAAACACAGTGGAATAAGTACATAATAAATATGTAGTAACGTGTGTAATAATACGGTAATATAGTAGAAACGGGTATGCGACCAATCTGTTGGCACGTGGTAAATAATGCCAGTAAGTTGACAGACAGACCCCACCCCCCATTGTTTGCTTTCTATCCTTCCACCATTAAAAATATATATAAATATTATTATAATCAAAGCAATCAGCAGCAAGAACAAGTAGAAACCTGTGAACCCTCTTCTCTAACCGGCTTTCTCATCTTCACCGTAAGGTTGGTAAACCTACCTTGCTGGATCTCTCTTCCTCTCTCTCCCCTCTTTTTAAGGGTTTTTCTTTCTGTTCTTTTCTATAGTGCTTTTGAAAAAGGAGGTTTTGTAGAAAAGTGAATATTTATATATTTTTTTTTTAAATAAAAAAAAAAACCTTCAGCGGGCTTATTTTCAATTCATGTTTTAGGTGGTGAATTCACCTCTTATATTTGCTTCATGTTGGTTCTTTTGAAAATCTTGGGCGTTTCAAATAGAAGCAGCTCATTCATTTCCCCTTCTCTGTTTATTTCTTTCAGAAATCACTGATAGGGTTATGTTGCAATGGATCTTCTTCTGCACTCTTGATCAATGATATAAGAAAATGACTCTCTTTTATTTATTTATTTGATTAGCAAGGGGGGGAAATGCAGCTTCACTTGTTTATACCCTCTTTTGAGCAAGTATGAATTCTTCAATTTAACGTTAGTTACGCGCATTTCCAGTATTACTTGAAGTCTAGCTTCTGTTGCTTTGGAGAATTGGGTATGGCTGAGGCACAAGACCATATCGAGGACCACGGCATGGCCCTTGACAAGGAAAAAAAGAGAGTCAAATGCAAGTATTGCGAGAAAGAGTTGAGCGGTTTCAATCGTCTCAAGCATCATTTGGGGGATGTGGGCAGCGATGTGTTGGGCTGTGAACAAGTGCCAGCTGACATCAAGGCACGCATGAGGCAGAGCCTACTGGATCTCAAGACGGAGAGGCTGAGAAGGGAGGTCGGGGAACTATTCCATCCAACCCTTCCTCTGAAGAGAACTTTCTCTCCCATGTCTAACGAAGCTGATGAGAATGGCCTACACAAAACCATGAAGCCGGCCTCATCTGGGGTAGCACAGAATTTGGGTGATTCTAAGCCTACATACACTTATGGGTTTGCAAATGGAGGCTCCTCCGCAACCTTTTCTGTGGAAGGTGCGCCTTCAGTAGTTATGAGTAAGACAGAGGAGGATGGTCCAGTGAATTATGCCTCAAAGTGCATAAGTAGATTCTTCAGTGATGCGGGAATTGATGCTATTGCAACGACTTATCCTTCCTTCCAGAGAATGATATCCTCTATCATTGGCTGTGGCACTCAGTACAAGGTCCCCAGCTATCATGATCTAAAAGGGAAGGTCTTCCAGGAGGAAGCCAGAGAAGTACGCAGACACGTGGAAGAAGTCAGGCACTCCTGGTCACAAACTGGTTGTAGCATCTTATTGGATGGTTGGACCGATGAAAGTGGCAGAAGCCTCATCTCTTTCTTGGCTGACTGCCCAAAAGGAACAATATTTCTGAGGTCCGTGGATGCCTCAAATTCTATCAGTGATGCCAATGCTTTGTTCTCCTTAGTTGATGGAGTTATAAGGGAAGTAGGTGTCCAAAATGTTGTTCAAGTCGTGACTCATGACGCATCATGTTTTTTGGCTGCCGCAGGCAAAATGTTAATGGAGAAGCACGAGACTGTTTGTTGGAGTGTATGTGCAGCTCATTGCATAAATCTCATCCTGGAGAAAATTGGGATGATGGGTTACGTGAAGGAAATACTTGATAGAGCCAGGGCCATAACAAGATTCATATACGGCAATGCATCACTGCTAGAAATGATGAGAAAGAACACCCGCGCTGGGGATCTTGTCAGGGTCTCTAAGATGAAAGGACTTGCTGCATTTCTGACCCTGGAAAATATTGTTTATGAAAGAGAGATCATAAGGAATATTTTTGCCGTGTTCAAACAACATTGTTCGATTCTGGCCTCTAGAGGTAGAGGCAAGAGAGTGGTTAATTTGGTGGAGAACGATTTGTTTTGGGGTCAAGCCATTGAGGTTTTGAAGGCAACCATTCCACTCATTCACGTCTTACGTTCAATCTGTGGTGGTGAAAAATCCCCAATTGGAGACATATATGAATCTATGGATAAGGCGAAAGAGGCTATAAAAAGGGATTTGGGGGATGATCTAGCATACCTTCCTTTATGGGATGTTATAGACGATATATGGGACAACTGCCTCCATAGCCCTCTGCATTGTGCAGGGTACTATTTGAACCCAAGCCTCTTTTACTCGAGTGACTTCCACGTCGATGCAGAGGTTACTAATGGCCTTGTATACTGCACAGTACACATGGCTGAGGATCGACACAAGCGCCTAATAGTTCAACAACTTGACAACTATAGAACAGCTGCAGGTGGCTTTGGTGACTGGACAAGTGATGAAAGGATGACGTGTCCAGGTTAGAGCATCAAATGTTTTCATAGTTGCATTCTCTTGAGCTTACTTGAGGACATTTATTGCTTGAAATCACGATGTATTGGTCATGCATTTGATTTTCAACGTATGAGTATCTTGTTTGAGTGGAATGTCAACAAAGCCATTGCTTGAGGACATTCAACTGCATGCAAGATAATGCTAAGGACAGTATCCTTCCATTCTATGGTGACTACTCTCTTTATTTATGATTCCATTCTCTCTTTTGGCATAAAAAAATCTAAAACCCATTAATTTTGCACTGCGATGCAGATTTGTGGTGGGCAGAGCGTGGAGGGCATAGCCCTGAGTTACAAAGATTTGCAGTAAGAATTCTCAGCCAGACGTGCATTGGTGCTTCAAGGTATGAGCTCAACAGGAGTTTATCAGAACAGCTACACAGAAAGGGAAGGAATCCTGTTGATCAACAAATTCTAGGTGAGGTAGAATTTGTTCAACATAATCTGCGGCTGTGGCAATCTCCCTTCTTTGGGAGGGATGGGAGCGATTGCTTCGTCCTGCAAAAATTCGACCCAATGAATGATTGGGTTGGGGGTTGGGATGCATCCACCCCTATGGACCCAGATCATGGTGGTGTGAATATTGCTGTAAAGATAGAACAGTAAAAATTAGCATGCTTTAGGAAACAAATAGACAACTAGATCTCATGTTGACATGCAAATTGGTTGGTATCTTTTTGTTACCTAACATAAGAAATTTTTTTTTTAGAAGAATTATATATTTTTTTTTTGTGTCCTGGTTAACATAGAATGTCATACCATTATACCGTTCTGATTATACATGGTGCTTTGTATTACAACATTTTCTTTTACAATTTATAATAATTGTTAGTTATATCTCCTTTTAAGCTGGCCTCTACTCAACCAAGAACAAGAAGGTGAATTTGCTTACAAGGTAAAGGTGCAAAGAGGATTAAAATAAAAAAATCAGAATTTAATTTTTTCTCTTTAAAAAATGTGTATGGCAGCATCGATCATAACAGAGTCTTTGTTCTATTGCTCTTGATCATCAGTGCAACTGTAATTCAACATTGCAAATTATATATTGGGGGCACTCAAATAAGATAAAGCAAGAAGATATAATACTTTATTTTTGAGCTATAATACTTTATTAGACAAGTATATATCTTCAAAAAAATAAAAAAAATAAATGTTGGGACCACAATCTTGACTCATATATATATTGAAATGTAGCTACAACGATTTTGTTCATGGATTTGCGTATCCCATTATAATTTAGTCCAAAAATTTGGTGTACAATCCCTCCCACTAATGTTAAATCATCAATCTGAATGGTTTCCATTATAATGAAGTTGCTTCTGCCATAAACATCTACCAGTATCCGCGGCAAGAACAGAAACCGCCTTTGAATGTATGGAAGCGGTTCCCATCCCTCACAATGATCTCCCTCCCAACCACCCCACTCACATGCAACATGAAAGCATGGCAATCCACACATATGCGCAGGTTCTTCATGACGCGTATGGGAGCCGTAGTTGGAGTATTCAGAAGCCCGAAAGCGACCGCCAACCTCTCGCTGTGGAAAGACGCACCCGGATTCACTTCCGCATAATGCCTGTCTTCCTCCAGAGACATGATCTTTTTATGTATCTCATCAATCTGAGGATTTGACCGATCCCCCGATGTGAAAACATAGACCCTGTTCCTGATCTCGATCCAGCTCTGGCCAGGGGCCTTCCTTAGGCGCCTCTCCATCATCATCTGCCAGGTCTGCTTGCTATGGCTCGACTTACCAGCATCATCATATATACCAGCGAGAAGAACATATATGGCCGGATCATATGGGTTGAGCTCCATGGCGTGATTCGCCACGTGCTCCCCCAGCACCAAGTTCTTGTGGACCTTGCAGGAACTCAAGAGAGTCTTATAGATCAATGCATCAGGTTGGAATGGCATGCCCTCTATCTGGCCAATTGCATCCTCCAACCGTCCTCCTCTACCTAGGAGATCGACCAAGCATACGTAGTGATCATAGAGTGGAGCCATCCCATAGACTTTGCTAATGGAGTCGAAGTAATGGAGGCCCAAGTCAACCAGACCACCGTGGCTACACGCATAGATGACTAACAAGAAGGTGATATTGTCTGGTTGAACCCCCGCAATCCTCATGTCCTCGAAGCTGGACAGGGCATCCTTGAACAGCCCATTGGATGCCAGTCCCGAGATCAAACCATTCCATGACACGACATTCGGTTGTGGAATCATGGAAAACACCCTGCGAGCATCCTCCACACCCCCGCATTTGGCGTACAGGTCAATGAGACCGTTCGAGACAGAAATGTGCAAGTCCAAGCCAGATTTCACAGAGTGGGAGTGCAACTGCTTCCCAGGCTCCATAGCAGTCAGGCTGGCAGATGCAGACAGGAAGCTTGAGATGCTGAAACCATCCATCTTGACACTGTCGTCATCCGACATGCGCTTGATGACACCCAAGGCTGATTCGTAAAGACCCATCTGATTTAATGCTGTCACCATGCTTGTATAAGTGATCGCATCTCTACGTGGCATCAGCGTGTCAATGACAAGCCATGCATCATCGATTGACTGCATTCTCGCATAAGCATCGACTAGGGAGTTCCCAACAATCCTGGTGTCATCATCGTCACCTGAGTTCCAGATCTTCAACACATAGGCGTGGATCTTTCTTGACTCTTCAATTGATCCACAGGCTTTCAAAATGGTGGAGAGGGTGAAGGAATTATTAGGCACTATCCCAGCTGCTCGCATCCCTGTGAATGCCATGTAAGCATCTTGATCAAGCCCGTGATGTGATAATCCTGCGATTAAGGACGTCCAAGAGACCACGTTTGGAGAGATTATCTCGTCAAATGAGAGGACAGAATCATTTGCATACGGTGAGCACTTCGTGTACATGCCTATGAGAGCATTCCCAACAGAGACGTCGCACTCCAATCCAGCCTTCATCACCCGACAATGGATCTGTGCCCCAAGTCTAAGGTCGGGAATCATGGAGCAAGCGCTCAGCACAGCGGCATAGGTAAATGCATTTGGTGTCACCCCCCAAACGTTCATCCCAAGGAACATGGCAACAGCATTCTTGGGGTCCAAAATCCGAGTGTACCCAGAGATCAAGGAGGTCAATAGCATCACGTCCGATTCGCGTGTGCTTCTTGAGATGCGGAGCGCATCTTCCATCCTCCCCAGCTTGGTGTACCTGTCAACCAATGCTGTCTTCAAGACCAGGTTCAATTTTGCTCCCCACAAGATCACGTGGGCGTGCACCATCTCCGCACAGTAGGAGCCGAGTGAGACCGAAGCAGTCAACAGCTTCGTGAAAGTGAATTCATTTGGACGGACGCCCGATTCGATCATGCTGGTGTAGAGGCGCAGTGCCCCAGCAGAGTCCCCGGCCTGCACGAAAGCGGAGATCATCGTGGTCCAAGAGATGGTGTCACCACCACCGTTGTGCATCGTCGTCGCAAAGACCTCAAATGCTGCATCAACTTCACCACACTTGGAATAAAGATTCATCAGTCCACTTCTAAGGACGGGGTTCGGCTCAAGCCCACATTTTAAAATCCTGGCGTGAAGACGGATGCCCCAGTCGAGGTCACGGAGGGAGGAGCACGACCGCAGCGCACTCGCAAAGGTGAACTCGTTGGGCTGGCATCCCGAGGACTCCATCAACTTGAACAACCGCAGGGCCTCCTTGTGGTCTCCGACACTGGTGTGGGCAGAAATGTTGGCGGTCCATGAGACGACATCGCGGTGACGCATGGCGTCGAACAGGTGGCGCGCTCCGCGGTCTGGGACAGCACCACGAGAGCATTTGGAGTAGAGTGAGATGAGGAGGTTGTTGAGGAGGAGGTGATCCTGGAGTCCCAACTTGACGACGGGGCTGTGGACGCAGAGGCCCTCTTTGAAGGACCCTGAATTGCACAAGGAAAGGACACGCACGCAGAGATCTTCGGACACTATGGGTTCCCGACAGGCAGATGCAGCAGAGAAACCTCTTGTTAAATGGAGGTGGTTGTTGAGATAGCAGTAGATGATCTGTCGTCGTCCTCCAAGGATGGAAGAGAAGCGCCCAATATACAGACCCATCACAGGATCAATCTCCCTCCAACCATTTGGCAAACCAAATAGAAGCACAAAAACCTAATTATATTATTATTAAATTAATAATAAAAAGATTATGACATTATATATCATAAATTTAAAAATAAATGTTATCTCACAGATCCATAGAGAATTCATGGCCTCTCCCATTAAAAGGATCATTACAGATACTAATAATAATAATAATTAGGGAACATTTCACTTCTTTGGAAGTCTGGGAACATTTTCCCGCAGTCTCTCTCATCTTCGAACTGATGTTTTCTTGTTGGAGATCTTTGAAGAATTGCCCTCGCTGTTTCTCTTCTTGAGACCACGACCTAAAGTTGCTCTTAACTTTGACCACTCTCGCAGGGACTCTGCAGTCCTCATGAATGCACAAACTTCTCCATTGCTATCTGGCACTGCCTTCTGTGAGCCGCCACCATTAGCTCCAACGGCCATATTAGGCTCTTGATTTCCCTTCTCCTCTTGTTTCTCATTCTGTACTTCTTCGGGGCCACCACGGGCATCGTCACCCTTTTCTAACACCATTTCGGTATCTTTGCTCGCAATAGACTGTTCCATGCGTGTTTCTAGATTCTCCGTTTGTGGATGCTTAGGTTCATCTTTCTCTATAAAATTGTGGGACTTGGCACAGGTTTCATCAGGTTTCACCATCTTCTGCTTCATAGAGGTGATCCCTGGCAAGATGCAAGATATACTGAATGAACTGTTGCTGTTCTCACCCACCATTTCTTTCCATGATGTCTTTTGCATCCAGGAAGGACCTGCACTTGTTTTGTCAGTCCTTGGTTTATCTCCACCATGTATTTCAGCTGGTGGAGGATCCGTAAGTCTTTCCACGTCTTCAGGATGGATTTCTGGGTTCCTTGACTTAGCGGACTCCATCAGCAGCTCTTCCCCAGAACCAGCTGACTTGTCAGATTTTGGAGTCTTCTGTTTCGAGGTTTTGCTCCCAGGGACAACATGTGAGATACTGAACGAACTGTTTCCACTGTTCCCTACCATTTCTTTCCATGAAGATTTTTGCATCCAGAAAGGACCTTTGCTCAGTTTGCCAGTATTTGAGTTGTCCCCAGGTTGGGTTTCAGTGGGTGGAGGATCTGTGAGGCTCTTCACCGCTTGAAGATGGGTTTCCAAATTCTCTTGCACTGTCGACTTGGTTTGTGGCTCTATTTTCTCTAGTTTCTTCTTCTTTGATTGAAGAGATGAAAATTCCCCCTCACCATTCCCTCCTGCCAAAGATATACGGGCCTTTTTGTTCATCATGGTTTCAGAAGCAAGAGATCCATCATACTGTCTTTTCTGAGAACCGGCCTTTCTTGGCATTTCTTTGGAAGAGTGGGATCTGCCTGAGACCTGAGGATCAGATTAATGGAGGAAATAAAAGGTTAACAACTTGTCTACATGGATCAGAATGGAAACACGGAATTGTATATAGGGAGCAAGTTCTAACTCATGCATGAGTGTAGGAATTTGTTTGAATGTCAGTGGGAAAAAAATGTTTCCCATAAACAGAATTTGCTTAGTAAAGTGGCTGAAAAATAAGAACTTTCACATAAACGTGCACCTGGTCAACCAAAAATGTTTCCCATTCATCAAGCTTTGAACCCAAACCGTTTTTATTTTCTCCTGTAACTATGTTGGTTAATAGGTTATCTTCATCAGTCTCATCATCTGTTTCCCTTCCATTGTGTTGTGAGCTGCACATGTCATCGTCAAAAATTTTCTGTTCAATGCTGCTACCATCTGCTGCATTTTCAACATTTTCCTTATCCAAGAGCTTGTTCATCACAGAAGTCATGATATTCAGCTCTTCCTCATTCATGACACTAATTTGGGTGTCAGGGAGGGGAATGCGTTTCTGAGTAGAGGTCTCAGAAGGCTGACAGTGCTCTTCACAGTCACAGAAGTGGATGGGAAGTGGAGGAACCTCAATGCGTTGAAAGCTGTATTTGTGCTTGCACAATCCAATCATAGGCAATGTCTTGACCTGCACAAGAACATTTGGTGTCTAAATATGGATATCGCAGCATACTATAAGTTAAAAGTGCATTTAATATGTTTCATCATGGGAGTCAAAACTAAATTTCTCATGAATATCGTACGCATGTGAGAAGCTCTAATAGCCTTATATTAACCGACCAACTTCTTCACAATAATTTCACAATGCCATTTACACAGGGATTTTTTTTTTAAGAGACATTTATACAGAGATATATAAGTGAAACTGATTTCAAAAAAAAAAATGATGGATGACCCACAATAACCATAATTGCACTTGTTATCAAACATTTTCCCGACTAAAATTGTTTCATTCACCAACCAATTTGCTAGGTCAGGACCCTGACAAGGAGCATACAAGCCATGTAAGGTAAAAAATACTCAAATTTTATATGTAACACACAAAGTCCAGACATAAAAAAAACCTCATGCATATACACCTCCAAACCCATGTTGGCTCCCATCATAAAGTTCAGATAGTCTTTTTTTTAAAAGAAAAGTTAGACCATGGGCATTCCTCATTTATACACCTGAGGTTAAACAATGCTGTGAACATCATCATTTTATTTTTTTGAAACAACAGTTCCTCCATAAACACAATGCAGCCATCAGGAAGTGGGAAGCATGTAACTGTGTAACAGAATTCTAAAGCTGGCCCCAGCACATAGGGAGATAGGCTAATTTAACAAAAATATCATGTAAAACAACTGAAAATACAATTGATCGACAAGCATAACTACCTTTTTCAGTTTCGGGATGAACATCCGCAGCTCCATCTTCTCTTTTGATGGATTCTTTGACTTTTCTACAGAACCCGAATGTTTGTTTGCCTCAAGGACAGGGGTTGTACTACTTTTGAGTTCAGAAGCTTCAGCCCACTCTCGCCTCAAGCGATCAAGATAATGCTCCTTAGCCTTCTCAAGTCTCAAACGACCACCTTTCCAAATGCACCCATTATACTGCATGAATAATGAGGGAGAGTGATAAATTAAGCATTGACATAATTCACAATTGGCCTCTACCCAGTAGCATTCCACTGGATATCATAACTACCAACACCCTAGAAGTAGCAAGAAAAACAGGTTACAATTACTGGTTATCAAAGGCAATTGTTATTAAAAAAAATTACATCTTCCCAGCATCATTTGTTTAATGAGCATCGTTTACTGTGATCCCTTAATCAATGTAGCATTTATCTGGACAAGTGATAAAGCATTACTGGTAAATTTCATTGCCTAGGAGAATCCACCACTCACTCAATGGGAAAGGAGGTTGTTTTCTCAATTTGCTGAAAATTTTACTCATTCCTCTGTGATGATACTTTAGATAAAATTATATTTGTTGGATGCATCATGCTTAAGTTCCACCTAACTTTGTATATGTGTGATGCATGATTGTTATGCAGCTTCAGTTTTTTTCTCCAGTTTCCATGCTGAGAGATATCGTAAAGTGCTAAGTCATATAAATTTGTGATTGATATCAGGAAGGGCAGTGAAAAAGTGAGAGAATTTGGTTGTTGGGTGAACGACACCCCAAAGTTTTCAAGTGTGGACGGCTTGCCTTGCACCCATGAAACTCAGCGTAGAGTTATCTTGCACGAAAATAAATCCCATAGAAATTGGGTGGCTTTTTTCACTAGGTCTGTATACTCTTTTTTCCATTATGAACAATGCCTTTATGTGGAAGGTTGTAGACCATGAGGTGCAGTTCAATTGTCAAGTTGATTTAGATGGATTCCTAATATGTTGCCTACTCAGCCTATAGTTAAGCAATTAATTGAATAAACACTGGAACCAGGCAACCAGCCATAGAACAGGAAGAGCAAATGATGCATAATTTACAGCTAGTGTTTTGAGGTCCATCTTTCATTCTTATGAGATGATACCCCACTAATCAGGCTGCTGCATTCTCATCATCTTCATTGTAAAAAATTGTTCTAAACTTTTTACAACTGATTGAAAGAAATCACTTACTTTAGCTAAAATGGATATTATTGACAATGAAGATACATTGACAATGGAGTAAGTAAGACACGGGATTGGAAAATGTCCTCAATATATCGAATTCCCATCAACTCTCTTTCATGTGCTACCTATTTCGCAGATGAATTGGGAACAAACTACTTCCTTCATTACTTGTGCCTGCCTAGAAGTGAATAAGGGGTTATGCATACAATGCAATGCAAGCTCTTCAGAAGTTATGGATATCATTCACTTTTGACACATGCAACCCGGAATCTAAATAGTTTTATTCTTTAGCTACAATATGAAACCGACTCTTGAAATCGAAGGGTCTGATACAACAATTAGACGGAAGGATCAACTTCTATGTGGACCCTATATCTATTAATTTCAAAGTGTTATGTTAAGTAGCAACAGAGAATAGGAAGGAAAGTAGGGAAAGAAAGAGAACTGACAGAAGCGAAGAGTTTGGAGAGGGATTTGGGGGAGGAAGGATCGAAGTCGATGTAGGCGAAGTTGCGGGAGTTGGTGCGGACGAAGTCGACCGATCTGACCTGACCGAGAGCGGAGAATGTCTTACGGATGTCACCCTCCGTCACCGATGCACCCAATCCACCTATGTAAATCCTAGTCCTCGTCATCGTCGTCGTCGCGGCATCCGAATCCATGTATTATCCTCACTCTCTCTCTCTCTTTCTGGCCCAACAAAATTAGGTCACCACTCGGATAGACTATAGAGAATATGACCCGAACAGCGGCACTGGGTCTCGATCTCAAACGCACTCGGTCTTCTTTGTCTACCACGGGAAATCGTCCAATTCAACGTATATTTTATTATTAATATATAATTTTTATTTTATTTTATTAAATAATTCTTATATATATATAAATTAAAACATGTGTATACTGTCAATAACAACAGGCCTAGTAGTTGGCTAGACTGACCTATAGCTTTTCCATATTTTATTAGAAAAAACTCAGAAAATATCAACCTAATTCAGTTTTGTTAGAAAAGCTCTAATACAATTTGTTAGAAAAATTCTAAAATAACAGCTCAGCCCAAAATTTGTTAAAAAAATTCATCGTATCCTTGCTAAGTGAACCTAAACTATCTTTTTTCTTTACATCTTTTGCAACTATCAATGGTGAATAAATCAATATCCCTATCACAAAAAACCAGCCACTGTATATTTGAAGATTTTAATTTATTTTTGTATTTTTTATTCTTTCAGTTCATTATTAATCAAATGGATGAGGGTGAGAAGGATAAATGGTTGTGGATGGATTTTGTTTTTACAAGGATGAGTTTTTTACTTTTTAAAGATTTTATTGTTATTATATTTTTAACTAAATTTAAATTGTTCTAAAAGAAAGCAAAATTTTAATATTTTATCTCATCTTTAATTATTATTCCTTTTATCTTTGTGTTTGTTTTTATTTTTTCCCTTTCCTTAAATTAGTTAGGATTAGTGGATGGTCAAAAGTCTACTTAGTATTTTTTTTATTTCGAATATAGTATTTGATTATCAACTTTTGTTTTGATGAATTTATTTTGTTTTGTTTGATCTTTTGATCAACTTATTTTATCTAAATGTATTAATTAATGACCAAAATAAAAAATACATTTAATATTTTTATCAAGCATAAAGAAATTAGTCAAAAGATTATTTCCTAAAAAAATGTCATCGATCCTCCCCTGAATACCATAAACGAGTTTCATGAATTTGTCAAATCATTTTCCTTCCATTTTTCTTACCGTTCAAAATGTAATCTCATAGGCACTATTAGAAATCTATTAAATTATATGTGTCGTTGGATGAGATATATACTTCATTAATTTTTTTACATTTACTAAAACAATTTTTATGTTTTGAAATGACTTTTGGGTTTCTATGTTTTAAAATAACTTCTCATAAACTAATAGATAGTCTATATTATGATAATTAATAGAGTCTAATGTGTTTTAGAAAGGGAAAAATATAAATAACCCTATGTAAACTGTCTGGAATCCATATAACTACATTAGTTTTCCTAAAATCTATATAACCCTATGAAATAACCTTTTGAGTTAAATTTCCATCGATGATGAATATTTTATGCATTTTGTGTTGGTTACTCTAATTGAAAACATAATATACAAAAAAAAACCGTACAATTTGTTAAAAATGTGAAAAGTCCTTTGTACATAATGATTTCACCCCAATGGATAGATTATAAAACCCTATCTAGAGAAGTACAAGGTTATTCTTCCAATAAATATGTGAAAGGAGAAGATGGTAGTGGTTGTGGTGATTCTAACCAATGTTCTAAAAAGCGGCCCTAGACAGAGACTAGTTGATCGTCTAGGCATAGGCAGGACCTTCCTGCATCGCTTAGGGTATAGTTGCCCTGTCTAGGCGGTTGGCGGCCTAAGCGGGTTTAGGCGGGCCTAGATGGATATAAGCAGGCCTAAGTGGGTCTAGGCGGGGAATCGTTGGCCTAAAAAGAAATGGTTATATGTAGTATGTGATAGTTGCACCTATTAATTAAATATTATATATATCATAGATGCAATTGCACATTTTTTCTTCATGATTTATTTATGTGATAGTTGCACGTTTTCTCTTCATGAATATCTATGTGTTAGGTCATTTATCTTCTTCAGTTTATTTTATTTTTTCAACACATTTAGGTATCACACACACACACATGTATGTATTATTTTGTACAGATTGACTAAACCCCGTCTAGCTGATTAATCCGTAGTCCCCTTCAACCGCCCAATTAGTGTCTGATGCTTTTTAGAACATTGATTCTAATGGAGCGTAAAAAAAACAGTTAGCCATGTGTGTGTGAGAGAGAGAGAGAGAGACCTAAAAATAATGGAGAATTCTTATAAATTTTTTTTTATAGTTTTTTGTTTGTTATAAACCTAGGGGTTGGTAACGGGCCGGGCTGGGCAGACCCAGCCCGTTTAAACTAGGCCCAGGCCCGGCCCATGGCAGAAAAAGGGCCCAGGCCGGGCCTGAACGGGCCTCACGGGCCGGCCTGGGTTCAGGCCCACAGACGGGCCTACGAGCCCAAATTATATACATCTTATTGCTTTTGGTTTTTTAATTTAAGTTGTTCATTTGTATATAATATTAAAATAATATAAAATTTAAAGTATAATGTTAAAAAATATATTATATATATTGAAATTTTAAAATAAAAATATTAAATGAATTAATTACTTAAAAAAATGAATAACTACATGTACCTAACTAGGTTGTTACCTACATAAATGTTAATAATTTGTATAATTTAATAACAATTCAAATAAAAATTACATGTTACTCATTTAATGAATCATCCTTCACGGGTTTACGGGTCAGCCCGAACGGGCCCGGTTCGGGACAGGGTCCCAGAACCGGGCCCAAGCCCAGCCCTCCCTCAAAACGGGCCGGACAGGCCTGGCCCGCAAACGGGCCCGGGCCGGGCTTTCGGGCCTCGGGCCTATTGAAGACTCCGATATAAACCTAGAGTGGTAAATGTGTTAGTCTAGGTGAAACATGGGTATTGTCTCATGAAGTTGTATATGATTTGGTCATTCATTGTTTCAAGTGTTGTACATCAGTGCCTTCCCCCCTCCCACTTTATTTTAATTCTCGCTCTTTTTGATACACTATATTTTTAATTAGAGTTAATCAGAAAGAATATTTACAGAACAATCTTTATTTGTCAACGAAAATTTAATTAAAGAAACTTTTTGAATATATATAAGTGTTTTTAAGGATTATATAAAATTTATAAAAATTATAGGATTATATAGATGGAGGGTAATTTACATTTTTAGAGGATTACATGTATTTTTTTCCTTTAAGAAATTGATACCGAACATGGCCGGCCTTTGTTTGAGAAAAAAATTTTACTTTTTGTTTTGTGCAGATAAAAATTTATAACGAGTGCACAAAGATTGGTTTGGAAAAGCTGAAAAAGAGTGGAAAAATCCTCTCGGGCGTGGCGTCAACGGTGATTAATGGGTCACACGTGTGGCGCAGAACTAACACTGCGGATGAACTAGGTGAGAAATAACCCGGTACGTGTCCAATCGTAATTACTAAATCCAGCAAGGTCCAACTCACACACAGTGGCCCACTATTCAATGATCGTGCCCCCCTGCCCTCTCCCCCACGTCTCCCCATTTCAACCAACCAACCAAATCTATCTAATTTATTTCAAATAATGAAAAATGATTTCATAAATATTTTTTCATCAAGATTCAAATGACTCAATCAAATCAAATCAAATATTAATAAAAGAAAAATGACTTGGGGGAGATCATAAATCTCACGTTGTCCCTGTCTCTCGATCGATCTTGAGTCACCTTGTTTATTTTTTAGATCTGACGGATATAAAGGGGAGGGCATCACGGAGGCGTCATAAATGTCACTGAGAAGACGACAAACATTAATCGACATCTATTTATAAGCGTTTAGGTTGTCAAACTTTTTAATTATTCAAAACAACCTAACAGCACCCCCCCCCCCCCACTGGGTGCGTGACTTTGTTTGTTTTTTTTATAATCGTAATCGTAATTATTATATGTATATATTATCTCGGTTATACAACCAGCAGATGTTGCTTTGCGCTTCTGGTTTCACTGTTTGAATGTACTGAAATCTGGCGTTTTGTGCGGTTTTGCGTTTTGAAAATATCCTAGTCCACTGTGAGTGAGATGCGGAGTGATTTTTGAATCTGAAACGCGCCTTTGTCATAACAACTGCTCTCTGACTCTGTTTCTCTCTCTCTCTCTCGCTCTCCTTGTATATTTTTAATAAATCTGAAATTTGAATTTGGAATCTGGTCGGGGTCGGGACACTAGTCTGTCTGTCATTGCTTCCTCTGATGCCGCACGAGATTTATACTTCTTCATCATCACATCACTCGGATCCTTTGAAAGGTATACTCTCTCTCCCCCTCTCTCTCCGCATGTGAAAGGTAAACCATTTTAAACACACACGCGCACACCCCCTCCCCTCTTCTTCACGTTCTGCGATGACTTTTGATCTTCCGATCTCTTCTGTCCCATCAAAATCTGGATTTTGGGAATACTTTTTCCTTGAAGCTTTTATTAAAGCGTTGTTTTCCTTTCATTCTGATATGTTTCAAAAAGGAGGGACATGCTTTTTATTTCTCCCCTTTTTTTTTCTTTTTCCTTTCAAAGGTAATGTATGCATGTCTGTAGATCATGACAACATTTTGTTCATTATACCCTCATCAATCCCTCTTTTTTCGCTTTTTTCCCTCTCTTTTCCACACTTGAATAATACTTGCTTCATCTATTTCAGTGTCCAAAGAGTGAATCAGTGAGATTTGACCTTAAACCTTTCCTTCTCTTTTTGAGTTTCTCTTTTCCATATCTGGTCAGAATAAATGCTATAAACATCTAGATTTTGAAGTGCAGTTGTGTTTTTCTTCCTTTCCCTGTAGAGCCCACATTAATATTTGTTTTGATGGTCTGAGCCCTTGGAGATGGGCTTCTTTCCTTGTTCCCTTTTCATCAATCATAAGAAACCTTTTTTTATATTAAATAACTTTAGATACGGCGGTTATTACTTGCCATCATTTTTATTTGAATTCTGAATCTTGAAAATTTTTATTACTTGAATTATGGTTCATCAGTTCTAGTGCTAGTAATGTTGGTATCATTGAAAAGATATTTATTTTTCTTTGCTTATTTTTTGTGAAGATTGTTCCTATTGGTTCCACAAATCTGTTCAGCTTACAAAATCATAGCTTCAGGATGTTGTCAATTTGTTATTTTTTCATTTTATTTGCTTTTCTCTTGTCAGTTTATTCACCTCAATATCTGTATATTCCTGTCTTCAAGAAGGGCTGCAGAGTTCTTGTTGATTAATGTTTGAATCTTTTTTTTTTTAATTTTATTTAACTGGAACAGTAGTATTTCCTATCATCATCATCCTCCTGCGCCTCATGTTTTAAAGTTCCACCTTTTCACTGCTAAACTTGTATATCTGCTTATGGTAATATGGATTCTTTTTTATGAGTTAATTTATTCATTGTTCATTGCTCAGGTGCATATAGCTGGGACGATTATAAATTCTGGGCAGGTTTCTGATGCTTTGATTTATTGACTTGTTCAAAATGTTGGAAGCACCGATCATGCGAATAGCACCGAATCTGTAGGTTACAGCTTTGTCAATTATCTGGGCACATCTATTTGTGACTCCTCTATTTATTTACTTCTTGTTTCTTCACTGAAACTGTTCTTAATTTTATTTTATTTTCCTTTTGGTATGGAAGTAACTCTCTCTCTCAGTGTTCACAAGTGCAAAGTATTTGGAAGTCCAAAAACCATCTAGCTTTTGCAGACGACTCTGGGAAAGATTCCTCCAAGTTGGAGGTGGGCATCATTTGGAGTAAACTTAGTTTAGATCATAGATGCTAATTATCTTCAAGTGGGGCTATAAACAATTCAGTAATATCTATGCATTTCGACTACAGTTTTACATTGTGTACTAAATATTGTTATGCCACAGCTTAAATTGTTGGAATGTTGGTCAATGTTTCATCAATTCAAAATAATGCAAAATTATCATTACCTGATATTCTCTATAATATCTCCTCCCGACCAAATTGTACAATCAACTCCTGAGTCCTGATATTTATGTAGCATTGTCATCAGCAAAAAAGTAGATATTCTGAACTGTTTCATCAGCATACCATCAAGTCTCAACTGTTTTTTTTTTGTTCCAATGAAGAGAGCACATTGGTTATGTTCTGAAGTGCAGTTCATAATTTTATGAGACTTATTTCTTGCATATCTATCTAGGTGAACATTTGCAATGTAGAAACTGCAAAGTCCAAAACACTGGACGACAAGCATGAGATTCGTTCGTACAGATTCCAGCTTGAACAAAAGGTTTGCGTATCTTCTTGTAGTCCAAAAATTTGATTCGTCTTATCCACCTCCTCTATCTCTTAATGAATAGGTAGATGTGTCATTCTATGTTTCCACCATCTCATTTTAAACATTTATGCAGTGGATATATCTTAGCATCTCATGTAAAATACACTTCCATTCAATATTTTAATACGAATTACTTATTAATTTGTTACAGATTGAAAGACTGCAGAAGAAGCTACAAGAAGAATTGGAGTTGCATATAGTCCTTCAAAATGCTCTTGATCATGCTACTGTAGAACATCATGCTTTGTCATGTCTTCCGCATGATGTACAGTTTTCTACTTCCATCTTCTATTTTTTGTTGTATCTTGTTCGATCTTGAGATTTGCAATTGTATTCTTTTTTCTAGAAATTGTATTTGAAATTGTTCAATATACAGGCCCAAGAGCTCTTGTCTGATATTGGGACACTGGAAACCACAGTGTCCAGGCTTGAAGAAGAGAAGGTTTCTTTGCATTTTCAGCTTACTCAAGAAAGAAATGAGCGAAGATTAGTGGAGTATCGTATAAAACATTCTGAGTCTCATTTTTGTTGCTCCCTGGATCATGTCCAGACACCGGTATGAGATGAGTCCCAAACTTTGGATAATCTAATTATTCAACTCTTTCTCATGTGACTAAATACTCCTGCGAAAGCAGTTTCTTGAAAACTTTGTTAGAAAAGCTCTCTCAATGATGTATTAGAGGGCGTCCCAATTAAATCCTTCATTGATCTATTATAGTGTTGTCTATTTAATATGGGAAAATTGTTTTTGGCGTCTCAAATTGCACCACACATACCAATTCCTGGTCTATAGGAAGGCATGGCAATAGCAGAAAGCAATTGTAATGGTCTAAGTATCACAATGAATCGAAAACTTTTTCTCCAAAGTCCCCTTTGGGGAAAAGCATTTCTGGTTTTTACAAACTACAATGAATGTACACATGATTTCACTGTTGACATGATAAGTGCCAACCAAGACAGGACCACGAATATAATACACAGAGAAATATTGTCTGGATCACCGGAAAATGGGAAAAGCATTTCTGGTTTTTGCAAATAACAATAGATGTAGTCACGATTTCACTGTTGACATGATAAGGTCCAATCAAGACGGGTCTAATAATATGATAGGCCACACAGGAATATTATCTGGATTATGGGAACATGGAAGGTATCTGTTAGGAATTTACTTTTAGATATATTTATAAATAAAAAGTGGCTTTGTTTCTTCCCATGGAAATGAAAAGGGAAAAAAGAACTTCGTATAAATAGATGTATGTGGTCGTCAAACAAATTATTACAGTACTAATCTAGATTGTAAGTAGTTTTGAGGAGGGGTGGTTTATTATTCAGCTTTCTGATTGTGTAGTCATGTTCAAAGATTTGTTATGTGGTTTATATCAAGATAAATCTAGAACATATGCTAGTAATGTTTTCAGTGATACATTTCTGAAAGCCTTTCTGCTATTTATGTTCCACGTGTCTGGTTAATTAGTAATTTACCTCTACTGTAGAGCCACCAAATTTCCTTGTAAGTTTTTTTTTGCTTTTTTGTCATCTAACATGATGTCTATGTGATGTGAAACCTACCTATTTGCTAATTTTGTTAGACAATTTTGGCTATATTTGTTAATTATCACTTAGGTAGATGCAGATGTGCTTCATTAATGAATCTGCATATCATCAAGATTTCATAAAATGCTAGTAGAAGTTTTAGAAATTAAAATTTATGCTTGTTGCTGAAAAACGTAAATCGAATTAGTAGAAGTTTTTGTAGTTGGTACAATTTAATTTTTCCCATCAAATTTGGACCTTTGTGTTATGGCTATTTATGCCGCATGTTATATGTTGAGGTGGTCATACTTTATACTAGTACTGTTGGATGATCTGAATAATGCATATTAGCTGGAAATTCACATTGTTTGTTATTGTTGTAATTTCAAATTTATCTCATTCAGAATGATAGTTACTCGTTGCTTAGTTTCCTATTGACGCTTTAAGTTGGGAATCTTTTTATCCTTGCTTCTATCCATCTGATAACATGCTTTTTAATTAACAAAATTTCTCTCTTAAAGCTCTCCCCGTGTTCAAGGGATTCACAGCAGTCTAAGTCTAACTTGAGTAAGACATTGGAGGAAATCCCATGTTCTGATAGAATGGATCTATCATCTGAAGTCAGTGACAGAGTGTTGAGTACATCTACAATCGCAGAGGTATCTAGGTTTTATCCTGCATTTATGGATGTTTGTCCAGTGTATACTTATTATAGAAAATCTAATATAGAAAGATAAATCATTTTCTTAATTTCATCTTTGTTAGGAGATCCCTTGTCTTTTCTTTCTTTCTTTTTTTTTTTTTTTGAGTGACACCGTTTACTTATAATGAAGCTCCTACCTTTCCTTAAAAAAAGGAACACAGAAGATGCGTACTTCAACAAATACAAAGCACTAGTCAAGAGCTGAGTCTTATTGATGAACAAATTATACCTAGCCATCTCAACTTGTCATGGGAATTGGTTTTTAAGAAAATATAATTTAATTCACATTTATTTCTATACGTAAGTAGACAGTCCTATTACCTGAAGCTTTCTATTTCAGTACTTGTACCTTGATTTAATCGTTACTGATCCTTACAATGCTCTTTTTTTGGCTTATATATGACTATGGTATCTCATAACCTTGTGAAATTACTATGATCTTTATATGTCAAGTATATTTGTTGTTACCTTATGGGATGACTTAGTATGGTTGAATATGTGAAGTATAATTAAATAAAAAAAATTCTGACATTTATTTGATGATCATGATATGTGGTAGATTGAATACCCGATGATACTTTTTTTTTGTTTGTAAAGCATTCAACCTTTTCTGGTGATATTTTTATGATGTGATGTTTTATATATTATATCCGGGGCATATTTTTGTAAGAAATTTTGAAGAAAACCAGATTTTGAAGTATCCAATGATATCCATGATACTAGATTTGGTAAACAAGTACAAGTGACGTGTGTGCATTGTTTAATGTTTTGTACCAGAGCATAGTAAAAATGGAGGGTCATATAAATGACAAGAAGTTGAAGCTTAAGAAGGCAATCTGTAGCAAGGGGCTCTGGAACCACCCTAATAAGTTGTCAGAGGAGATGGTCCGGTGCATGAAAAACATTTTCATCACACTGTCTGACTCATCCACCATTTCATATAAATCTTCATCATCCAAGAGCAGGTCCCCTGCATCTCCCCTCGGACATACTTCTAGTTCATCTGTATGGTCATTGTCCGAACTGTCAACTATTTCATCATGGACGCAGAGTCCTCAAATTGATGTGCAATGTAACAGTGAGGTGTTGTCCACTGAAGAAGATGCCTTTGATCCTTACAAAGTTAGGGAGAAACTCTGCTGGGCTGATATTGGGAACTATAGGCTAGCAGTAGAGGTTTCCTGGATGTCAGTAGGAAAGAAACAACTAGAATATGCTTCTGATGCTCTACGGCAGTTCAGGTTTGTTGTCATCTGATGTCGAATCATCCATCTGATATATCTTAATGATCACTTCTTTCATATGTGAAATATCTTCAACTGGTACTTTGTATAATTTCATGCCCATTTGTCACAAATAGAATACTATGATTTGAATATTAATCATGTGATCTGTAGTTTTTCATGTTCTTCTTATGCCGGTGTGTGAGCTTATCTGCTGATTTCCAATGGCCTCCATTTTATATGAAACCCATATAACATTTTCATGTTTTGCATATAATATTAAAATCACACCAGTCATGCCCTTAAACACGAGAGTTTGAGATAGTTATTCCTAAAATTTCCTATATTAGTGTTGTCAGTCTCCACTTCGTTCTCCAAATACAAAAAAATGTATTTCTGTCTTAGTGAAGGCTAGCAAAGTGAAGTTTTAATATCCTCTGATGGAAGATGAATGCTTTCGGTAGTCTCCCCAAGCAAATATTCATTGTCTATTCCGCTCCAAATTAAGTTTTTGGATTGCATGCCCTAAAATTTGGTTGTAAAATTACCAAGATATGTTAAGTTGAACTTTTATGCAACATTGCATCTCGTTATTTTCCATGAGTGAATGTAATAATCGGAACCTTTGCAGATTTTCTTATATATATACCTGAACTGCAATTTGGAGCTACTTTTATGTTTTGCTCTCTTATCGAGTTTCTTTAACTTTTATATTATTTAAATTGAGATCTTTGTCCTTTCAATATGGACTGGGTGGCGAGTGGACACCCAGTCCACTCCCGCGCCCTATTGTATCATTTTATTTTTATTTATGTTTTCAACATCCTCTCACCACCAATTCAGAATTGTACCGACTTCTTTCTATATGAAATCGGTTGGTAGCTAGATTCTATCTTTTCTCAAAAATATGTTTTTTGTGCTGGTTTTGATTGTTCTCCATCAGATGTTATTTCAAGAAATTATGCATCGCAAACTTTATAGTAAACTTTGATTTAATTTGTATGGTAAGATTGGCTGCTTGCCTTATAGTAGTAGTTAATTAACAATGTGCTGCCTTTTTTACTTGGGGACAGGTCGCTAGTTGAGCAATTGGCTAAAGTGAATCCTGCGCACCTGAGCGGAGATGAGAGGCTGGCCTTCTGGATTAACTTATACAATGCGCTCATCATGCATGTGGGTTTTCTTGTTGTTTTCACATGCATCTGTTGGAAGAAATTTTACTGTAGAGAGTACCGGTGAGCTAATTTAATTGATCTTCAGTAATTACTTACACTTGATTTCTTCACAGTCTTACCTGGCATATGGAGTTCCAAGAAGCGAATTGAAGCTTTTCTCATTGATGCAAAAGGTTTGTTGTAACTTGTAATCCACTTTACATTTAATTTATTTTTTTTCTGGTTCTTGGAATTTATTCTTCCTGTGGTTCTTATCAGGCAGCATACACTGTTGGTGGGCACTCTTTCAGTGCTGCTGCAATTGAGTATGTCATTCTAAAGATGAAGCCACCAGTCCACAGACCACAAACGGTATGGAACTCTCTCTATCTAGATTTCATGCCTTGGTTGGTTGACCTTTAATGGTTTAAAATTTTAGGCTTTGCTTCTCGCCCTCCACAAGATGAAGGTGTCATCGGAGCAAAGAAAGCTTGCCATCGATTCATCTGAACCACTGGTGGCCTTTGCTCTCAGCTATGGAATGTATTCTTCACCTGCGGTAAATAATGCTTCTATCATCCAATGTTATTTGGCTCTTTAAATATTGACTGCCTATCTTGAACCTATCTTTAGAGCTTCTGAATGTAAAATTATGACTGTTGCCAGGGTTTTCTTTCTTTCAAAATGTGATATTAACTTGCTTGTGCAACTGAGTCTCTCTCTGTTTTTTGGGTGATGGTCTGATTTGTTTCATTGTTGGTTTTTTTTATCTTTCATTTCATTTTCAATTTAACCTTATTATGATGGCCCCTTTGATGGGTATAAGCACACATCAACTTTAAACATATTGTCGGTGCCCCACAATTTGTGAAATGGAAGTGCATCATGCAGGTATTAACCAATTGCAGTATTGACACTGCAGGTAAGGATATACACTCCTGCAAATGTGAGGGAGGAGCTTCAAGAGGCTCAACGTGACTTCATCAGAGCATCGGCTGGGATAAGTAGCAAAGGGAAGCTACTCGTGCCAAAGATGGTCCACTGTTTCACCAAAGGCTCTGTTGATGATGCCAATCTGGCTGTCTGGATCTCGGGTTTCCTGCCGCCACAGCAAGCCAATTTTGTTGAACAGTGCTTGTCTCAGAGGCGGCAGAGCTTCCTCAGTTCCCGCAACTGTGGCATCCTTCCATTTGATTCTCGCTTCCGTTATCTATTCTTGCCAGAGATATTACCATGACATCTGCTCGACCACCCCAAATTTTCACAGAGCACTGACTGATGTTACCATGATGGTGGTTTAACTCATGCACCAACAGTTCCAGAACAAGGCGAGGATTACAGGGCCGCATAGTTGGAAGACTGCTGATGTTTTTGGTGGGGAGGAGCAGGGGTGGAAACAGAAACTTCTGCTTTAATTCGAGAGTTACATTGCAAATTAGCAAATTTGGTCTTCCACTTGAAGACTGCTCACCAGAAGATCCATCTTCATTAACAGGTGAATTGATGGACTCTGTGATTGGTAATTCATGATGAAAAAACAATGTATGAAGTTACTATGAGAAAAACTGGTGTCCGTTGATCTGTAGATTACATTACAAACCAGATATTCTGTACAGCTGCATGTTGCATATTTTGTTTTGAGTGGATGCTCATCCTTTTTGGCACAAAGGCCTGGGAAGAAATAGCGTCTATTTCTGAGTGGGGACGAACAGAGTAATCCTTGATGTGACACCTCTTTACTTGGGATATAAAAAGGGTACCGGCACACCACGGTATCAGGTTATTGGGCATGTAGAACTTAGAGTGTTTGGCAATGCATGCTTTTTGATTACGTGTTGCCAATTTCCGGCGGAAATGGATTTATTTTTAACCGTGTTTTTAAATAAAAAGAACACTTTTTGGTCGGAAATTTTTTGAAAAAAGCAACTTAACAATCCTTCCAAATATTGTAATTAAAAAAAGCATCCCAAAAAAGTATCTCATCTTAAAAAGTTTATTCCAATATCTACTTTTCAATCTGGAAACGGAGCCTGAGTATGGGAATTAAATGATATATATAAAAAAAATTAACAATGAACTGTTTGAGTATGGGGATATATGAACTGTTTGCGTGAACTATGTAACAATGCTTTTTATTGCGTCACTATCTTCTCTTGATTATGAAATAGGGGTAAAAGAAAAACAAGAGCATGCTTTATAAACCATAACTACCACTGCTGTGACTCTCCTCACTGATCCAGGCCCTGCCCCCCTGCACTTACGAGAGTTGGTCTTGCAGTGGAAGGAACGAGTATAGGTGACTATTCACGTGACTTTCAGGCTCACAACTCGCCAGTATCTTTGGGGGTGGATGTGTTAGCCAAACATGCTCAGGCATCGGTTGGACACCATTGCGCATGCCGCGCTTTAGTGAGTAGGCGATCCTGCAAGGCTAGCCACAAGAACACTTTAACTTTGAGGGGGACCTTAGTTTCCATAATGCTCGCGCCTTTCCTTGGATGGTGGGTACCGGTGGGAGCGCTCGGGACCACTAGTTGTATGCACCGCAAACCGTAAAACTTTTGTCCGGATCCGGAACCCATACCGGACGATCCCTGGTCCCCGCTTGTAGCGACGTAGCCCGAATCCTAGTATGAACATTCTAGAGTTCGGCTAGTGCTGCAGGCTCAGCGTACCGCTTGCTGTGTAGGTCCCGACAATGGAAGCCAGAAGCTCATCACGGGGCCCTCCTTGCGTGCGGCTATCTGGAAGACAAGCGGGAAGCTTTCCTGGAGGCTGGAGGTGCCTCACCATGCATCTTGCCAGAAACGCGCGATTGACCCGTCCCCCACTTTCCATGCCACGGTCTCTTCGAACTCAGGGACCAGGCCGAACAGCCCCTTTGCAATTTGTGTCATACGTGCACTGGTATGCGATAGGCGTGCGCGTCCGTGTATGTAGCACCCGTATCGCTCATAAAGTAGCAGATGCCAGGCAGCCCCGATGAATTCATCCCATCTCCACAGCCATTTGGAGAGGAGGGTCTTGTTAAGAGTTTCTAGATCTAGTATGCCCAAACCTCCGAGGCGTTTTCGTTGACAAACCACATTCCAATTGACGAGATAAGGACGTTGAATCAGTGTGTCGGCTGTTAACATCTTATTCTCTGTTCAAAAGAACAGAGCCTTGCAAAAAAATAAAAAAGAAACTATACCAATTTTCACCTCACCTCCAACACTACTTATATTTAATGTAAGAAACTCATCTCCAACTTGGACAAGGTTATTTTGTTTGTCTTTTTAAATATATGTAATTACATATATGGAGTCACGGAGAGAGAGAGAGAGAGAGAGAGAGAGAGATAAATAAACAAAACTGGTTGGCCACTGTCAATTCTTTTGTCTATTCCCATGGTACAACTCGCCAAAACAGTCCGTTCAATTTCCTTTCCCCAATTCTGTGTGCATACCCAACCTACCTTTTTGCTTGGCCCTTTTCCTTCTCTCTCGCTGTGAATCGTGATCATGACCACTTGCGCAGCCGCTGTCGCCGCCGCGGAGAGTAACATCACCACCACAACCAGAGTCTATGTAGTGTGAGTCACGGTTTGTTTATATATATATATATATATATATATAAATCAAAGTTATTCAAAAGAATGCAAGGTGTGATGAGATCACGGTATGATTATAAAATCTATGATGCAGCTACTATTCATTGCACGGGCATGTCGGGACGATGGCGCGGGAGGTGCTTCGTGGAGCCAATTCCATCCCAGGCGTCGAAGCCACGCTATGGAGGGTAACTTGGAAAAACAAAACACATATTTTATGTTGTTTCTCTTCCAACATTCATAGATTAGATAGAAAAAGCCTATGTGGGGTGAGTAAAACTTACCAACAGATTATTAGGTCGCCGAGACCCTCCCGGATGGTGTACTTGAGAAGATGAAGGCTCCATCCAAGGATGAGGACGTGCCCGTGATAAGGCCGGAGCAGCTGGCGGAGGCAGACGGCTTCCTATTCGGCTTCCCGTCCAGGTTCGGGATGATGGGTGCTCAGTTCCTGGCCTTCTTCGAGGCCACCCATGGCCTATGGGAGTCCCAGCGCCTTGCCGGAAAGCCCGCTGGCGTTTTCTGGAGCACCGGCTTCCATGGTGGTGGCCAGGAAAACAGCGCGTAAGCACTCACAAGCTTGCGGTGTATCATATTCTCTATTTTCATGCCTAAAGAACTGATGAGGTTGAGTTGCTGATTCACAGATTGACCGCGATAACTCAACTGGCTCACCACGGCATACTGTTTGTGCCTCTTGGATACACCTTCGGAAGTGGGATGTTCGAGATCAATGAGGTGAAGGGGGGTTCTTCCTATGGTGCAGGCACATACGCCGGGGATGGATCTCGCCAACCCACTGATTTGGAGCTGCAGCAGGCCTTCTATCAGGGCCAGTATCTTTCCAGGATAGCCCAAAAACTCAAGGATTGACCCCCTTTTAGCTGGGCTGCAACTCCATTCCCACCATTGGTCTGGACTCTGGTCCTCCCCAGATTTACATACTTTTCAAATGTATCTTTCATGAAATGTTATTTGGCCATCCTGCAAATAAAATAAACATTTGGAAAGGAATATAACATGTTTGGAAATTTACCTTTCGATCAATATGCCAGTAAATTTCGTCAGCATACTTGCACCTGAAAGTTAATCAGGCTCAAACACTAGAGTTTATGGAAAGATTGAGATATAAATAAAGTCTCCTCTTTTGCATTCAAGTTTATAGTCTCAACTTTATTTTCCAATCCAATAGTGTATCCATGAATGCGAACATTAAGCAAGTTTATTTAAAGGAATCTATAAAGATAAAACCTTTACATGCATGATTCAACTTTATATCTATATCTTATATGTTGAGCAATTCATCTAGAATATTCCAGTTTATCTGAAAATTTCTGATCCGGAAGCCAGAAATATCTTAAACAACTTCGAAATTTCCCTTCAAGAATCTCTTGCATAAGAGTTGGAGAGGTTGTTGATCAGGTTGGTGTTTCTCCAAGCTCCCAATTGCCTCATTTGCCACCTCAGCCTACAAAGCACAACAAAAACAGCAGCCAAAGAAATGAGATGTTTGATTCAATCAAGTTCCATAATGTACCAGTTCTGATCGCAACAACAGAAACAAAGGAAAATAACACAGCAGTCACTGAGAGACTTGTCATTATACAGTGTTGTAAAATTTTGCACGCTTAAAGCAAAATCCTTCAACATTAACATGTCCTTGGTACACCAATAAAGAGGATATGCATAAAATTCCCATACAAGAATTTGTACATGTTCATATGAAAACTTGAACAACATGGTTCTCACATAACTTGCATGTGCAATTAAGTGACTAGATTGTTGAACAACAAACAGGGTAGTGATCAGCCTGATCCTAGCTTGAAGGAAAGATGGACAGTCCTTATAAGGCATGTCAAGCTATGCCAGTTGGAAACAATGAGAAATTTCAGCGTCATAAGGCACTTTCATGATTGAAATAATTGAACATCAAACAGATATAAACTGTTCCAAAACAATTTATCAGGGCCATAATGTAGCTAGAATCTCTCTTTGAGTGGGACTACTCCAATGAGGTTCCATGTCTTCTGAACTTCATATATTTTTCTGTCAGAGATTTTTATATGGAAAAAAGATTCTGTTTTAGGGGGTAAATTGGGAGTACATGCCGATGATGCTTGATCCTATCCACATCCATCTAGATGCACATAAGCAATATCAAAATCAGGTCTATATAAGATATATGCAGTGCCATTAGTGTTATGAGAGATTGAGGGAGCGGATAAAATAGTAAAGACATACACTAAATGCATCTCCTGAAAGGCGACGGTGTATTATATCCAGCATGACATCTTTGGAGAATTCTGGATGGCACTGTATGCCTAAAACACAATCTCCAACAGCAAACATTTCGATCTCAGTTTTCTCTGAAGAAGCCAACACTATGGCACCAGGAGGAACAGACAACACCTGCAACCATTCAAATGATATCTTACATATGGAATTTGCAAATGCTACAAACATGCTTAACCTACAAACACTCAGATAATGTCTTTAAGATGACTTGTAAAAAGAAGAAACATGTGATTAAAAAGAAGAATATGAATGTTAAAAAATAATAAAATCCATGCAGTCGTGCAGCAAGTTCCTTATTCCTATGATCTTTCTTACATACAAGGACAGGGGCACGTCTATCTGAATGCAACATGTAATCTTTGTTAAATGCTAAGGACGCTAGCTTCTGGTCCGTGGAAGAGAATCGGGAGGTGAGGAAAAGGCTATGGCCAAAAGGAGAGAGAAGCAAAAAGGCTCTGGGCGATTTGCCAACTAGGAACCATGTTGTCTTTAAGGAAAGTACTCCATATTAGAAATGGGAGGCTACAACAAGCTTCATTAAGGATTGGGGGCTGTATTGTGATAGGGAAAGTAAAGTGGAATTTGTGGGGGTACACATTGTAATTGAGGAATAAAGATACACAACATTTGAGAATGCATACATATTAAAGAACAGAAGCCTAAAGAACTATCCTTTTATTTTCTTGTCTGAATGCAGAGCCTGATGAGATCAAAAGGTGCTAATGTCACAGCCAGGGATGCATGGGACCTCAATGAGTTTTGTCCTTCAGAGTGGGAATATAAAACCCTCACTGCCCCTGTTTATTAGTGAAAATATGTTTCATTGGGAGCACATGGAAGACGAGACCATCAGTACCAGTACAGGCAACTGATATATTCAAATATAAGAGAGTATTATATACAAGAAGACACATCAGTGGCTACTTACCACTTAGGCCATCTCTAACCCTTACTCAAACCTATATTCAAATTTTAAGTGAAATTTGAGTAAAAGTTTCATTTGATATGACACTTTATGTTTTATTCAAATATTTTAAAAAATGTGGAGTTGAAGAAGAAATATAACATTTGAAAATTTGGATAAAAGTTTGAGTCTCCTTTAATTTGGTATGTGTAAATTGTTTGAGAGATTTTTAGGCGACTTTCACTTAAACTTAAGTTTGGGTACGCGTATGAGTATATGATGTCAGCTCACACGATGAGAATTTCATGATGAATTCGGAATTGTAAAAGAGGATTGCCGATTGCATACTCCTCGGAAGCAATAGGTGTATAAAAAATGCAAATAAAAGAATTAATGTATGCGAGGGGAGGGGTAAATGCAATGAGAAGGCAACCTGATCACGGTGGCTCTCGATGACGTTGAGGGTGGGAGACATGTCGACGCCGTAGATCTGGGACATCATCTTTGAATCGATTTGAAGCTGCTTTATTCCAATCTCCCATCCGACGGAGGCACGCCCCGTCTCCCCGCCGAGAGCGCGAGCCAATATCTGCCACCACGGATTTTAATTTTAAATGCAGGGTTTCTTTATGAAGAGAGGAGAGGAGAGGATTTATGGAGAGCAGAGCACCTGATGACCAAAGCAGATGCCGAGGAGCTTCTTGTTGAGGCGGTGGAGGGATCGGAGGGCGTCGGAGAGGCGGGGGATCCAGTCGAAGTGATTGGAGTGGGCGTCAGCGCTGCTTCCCGTGATGACGAAACCGTCAAAGGAGTTGGGATCGTCCATAAAGGAGAAATCACCATCGATGACGGAGAATATGACCCAACGCTCATCTTTTGATTGGAGGAGGCGCTGGAGCATGGAGGCGTACCCACCGTAGGTGAGCTCGGTGTATTCGGTCGCATGTCCAGTCTTCAGCACCGCGTATCTTCTACGCCCTTCCTCCTCATGCTGCCCTTGCTCATCAAACGGTGCCATCCTTTCTTCAGTTCCTCTGGTTGTTGTTGTTGTTGTTGTTGTTGTAACGGATCACGAGTCACAAGAGAGAGAGAGAGAGAGAGAGATAGAGGGGTGGTGGAATGAATGAATGAAAGGGGGTAGCGAGAGAACAACTGGTATGGTACTGGCACTGGCAGTCATTTGATTGGTTTTATTTATTCTCTCTTGTTAAATGGAAGATTCCTCCGTTTTGCGGGTTGGGGCCTGCGGACCGGGCTGGACCGACGAGCCCGGCCCAATTACCCCAGTGTGAAATTCCCATTTTACCCATCTCAATTGTCTGACTACAAGGGTGGCTTCTTCGTGTCCTTGGGAACGAGAGAGGCAAAGAGAGAGACGAGATGATGGGGAGGGGTCTTCAGAGGAGTTGGATGGTGGTAGGGCGTCGTCTCTTTAACGGACTGGAAAATCGGTCAACCCTCCTCACGCCTCGGCTGATACCGTATTCATCGGACGTTCTCCACGGAAGTAGATTCATTTATCCTACCTCTCATCGCATAGACGACACATTGAGTGGGGTGGGTGTGGCTGTTGCCTTCCGCTCTTACTCGGCCGTGGCTGAGAGAATCATAAAGGATGATGACTCGCCAATACCACCACCATCTTCATCATCATCGCAACCCATCAAGGAGATTGTCCTCTATCAATACGCTGCTTGCCCCTTCTGCAACAAGGTCAAGGGTTAGTCCCCTCAACCTTTTTTTTTTTCACTCTTCTTTTTTAAACTTTTTAATTCTTCATGTGCTAAATTTTCATGAGAATGTGTGTGTGTGTGTATAAATTTTCTGTGTGTGTGTAGCTTTTCTAGATTTCTATGGTCTTCCATATAAGTTGGTTGAAGTAAACCCAATAAGTAAGAAGGAGATCAAATGGTCTGACTACAAGAAGGTTCCCATTTTGGTTGTGGATGGACAGCAGCTAAGTGATTCCACTGGTTTGTACCTCTTCTCCTTATTTTTCATTTTGATTGTCATCCTACTGTCTTTTAAATCTGCTCAATAATTTTTTTTTAAGAAACTGAACCCTCTATCTGTGCATCAAACTATTCAGAAATAATATCCACTCTATACCAACGACTGAGCCCCACGAGTGATGATCTGTCAGGCACAAGAGATGCAGAAGAGGAAAAATGGCGAAGGTGATCTGTTACTTGCTCAAATTGTTTTTCATACTGAAAAAAACACTCCATATATGTCTATTTTATACAACTTGCTCTTTTATTGTATTATTATTCTTTTATAGTACTTCCAAATTTTGCTATTTTTTATTCCATGTAGGATCATCTCCCTCATTATCATAGAAGTATTACTCTGTGCTGTTACACCACTAATTTGTTTTCATATCAAAATCTCCCCTTCCTCCTCCTTCCCGACTGTAGCTTGGAATATATCACAGTTATAATAATCATGGGTTTATGTATAGGCTATAATGGATGCTTGTAACATTGTTTGGTGACTATACAGGGATCTGAAAGTTTTGACCACTGCAGTATATGCTTCATCACTTCCAGAGAACCATCCTCTCTCTCTCTCCTCTCATTTAATAAGAGAAGGAGTGTTGTCTTCAATTTTTATTAGGACTGGAAGAATTAAAAGAGGTTAGGAAAGAAAGAAGAGAAATGACAGGAAAGTAAAGCAAAGGGGCCTCTACATAGCCCCTCCCACAAACTCATACTCAACTAGGAATGGATCCACTCTTGGTAGACAGTTCCTCTCTGCTCTAAGGATGTGCCCACATTAATTTTTAAGACGGATACCACCGCGATTCACATATTCTCAGAATACCACTCTTTTGTTTGAGAAGAGCTTCTGTCTCTCTCCTTGTGAGCCACACAGTCCACCACACAGCTTGATGGAGCATCTGGGGAACCATCCTCTTGTCCACATCATAATATATTGTCTTGATCCCTGTAAAATATCAATTTGAAATTAATGTCTTATGTGGCTCTGGTTTATGGTACAAAACATAGCATACATGCACACATTCATGGAAGGCCAAAAGTGCTTATGAAACAAATGTTATTGCTCATGTAAAAATATGATGAATATACGTATGTCTTTTTTAAGCATCTTAAAATCATACATCATTAAGGTGACAAGAAAAAAAGAGAGATGAAGACCATTTCTATATAAATGCTTTGTCTTCTTGTTTGTGAACTGTTGAATTAGTTAAAATGACTGTTGTCCTCAGGTGGGTTGATGAGCATCTAGTGCACATGCTTGCTCCAAATATTTATAGGACACCATTGGAAGCGCTGGAATCATTTGATTACATTACAACAAAAGGTAAATAAAATCAATGCCATTTTATCAAATCAGGATGTTACTTGTTCATGACACTAGATAAACCGAAATCTATATGGTCACTGGATGTATCATTTATGCATTGCAGGCAATTTCACTAGACTCGAGAGATGGACCGGGAAATATGCTGGGGCCACAGCCATGTACTTCATCTCCAAGAAGCTAAAGAAGAGGCATAATATACAGGATGAGAGGAAAGCTTTGTATGATGCTGTGGAGACCTGGATTGGGGGCTTGAGTGATAGACCTTTCATGGGTGAGCACTATAATAAATGACTTTTTTTAGTCAGTTTGCACTATCTTCATTTAGAAGAAAGACTTCTACATCATTCTTTTAATACACACTGACTATCGAGGTTTTTTTTCCCTTTCACACGTACGTTTGTTTGATGTGTTAGTACCAACAAATTGCTAATGATCTACAAATCTCTAGTACCAACAAATTGCTAATGATCTACAAAACTCTAGGGGCTGGAGCAATCATGCATTCTCATTGAAATATCAGCATCATATATTCCACATATCCTTGAACTGATTGACTTATAATTTCAGGACTACCGAATAGTCATATCAAAATTTGAAACATGCCTATAAAAGTTGCAGTTCTGCAATCGTGGATAGATAAATGCATGTGTTTCCCTGCATGCCTTAGGATATAGAATCCTGACATGTCAAATGTATTCTTCTATTATCCATTAAGCTGTTGTACTGATAATTTGGGATCTTTTAAAAAGGTTGTAAATTCCTGGCATTTGCATGCCTTTTCTAGTGCATGTGTGTGTGCGTGCTCCATGTCTGTCCCTGTGTGTGTTTGTGTGAGGACACATTTCTAATATTTTACTCATTTCAGGTGGCGCCAGGCCAAACCTGGCAGACTTGGCAGTTTTTGGTGTGTTGCGTCCCATACGGCACTTACAGGCTGGACGAGATTTAATAGCGAACACCAAAATTGGACCCTGGTATGATCGGGTGGAGACATTGGTGGGTGAAAGCTCAGAAAACAGAGGGGTTTAATAGTACTGCTGTATCTCTGCAAATCTAGGCTGAGGTGATCTGATGCACTCTGTAGAAGGACCCAAATGTTGGCTTGCTCTGGTTGCTCGAATGTGATCTGTTATGAACAGTTTTTGGTGGACCTCGTTTAGCTTTTTTCTTTTCTTTTCTTTTCTTTTGAAAATAATTATCTGAACCTTATAACAGGAATTGAGCTACTTTGAAAATCAATATAGATGCACCTTGGCTTCCAAGGGGTTTGATTGATTGTTGGTCAATACGATTGAACTAGGAGGATTTATTTATTTATTTTTTTTGGCTCGTGAAGTTACTTTGCTCACATTTTTTAGGGTCGTTTCCTATCTAATGCTCATTAATTTCATTAGGTTAAATGGTAGTAGCTTATGGCTGTTTCTATGAGTGTGCATTTTTTATCTCTGATTTCGTACTAAATTGTAACTCGGATTGCAACTCAGTCGGGGGAGGTTAGATTGAAGTTTAATCGAAACCCCAATTCAAATTAAAGGAGAAAACCTACACCTAAACTCAACATGATCATTAATCTCGGCGAGTTCAATCAAAACCCAACCCAAACACTTAAACATGAGTAGTTCGATTTGATTCCAATCTATCTGGTTGGTTGGTTTTGATTGGGTTTGGGTTTGATTTACTCGAATACGAATAAATAGAATGCATACCTTTGAATAGATGGTTAATATTGGAATATTAGAATAAGCTGGAATAGGATTTAAAAACATGTTTGGATTGATGGAATAAGTTGATATTTGAATGTCAGTATAAACTAGAATTAAGTGGTATAGCCATTATGTTGTATAAACTAGAATTACGTTATTCCAAGCAATGAAATAAATGAGTCCCACTTTCATCACCTCTCTTTTTTTTTATTGAATGGGTAGGCATGCACCTAATTTTATTTCAAAATCAAAGCGAATATGTCAAAAGCGGGGAAATATAGAGAATGAGTTTATCAAGAAAACAAAACAAATAAAATCAACAATCAGCACCAATGACTACTCTCCAATCATGATTTTTTCCCGACATACAAGACTTTGCTTGTCTCCGCACACACAGTCTCTCAATTTTTATATAAGTCAATACCGACTCTTATAGATTCTCTATGTATACATTTGTGTACCGGAATATTCAGTGATTACGGGCAAGCTAAATGATCCATACCACCACAAGGATGCACGAATGAGTGATCTTTTCGGTAGCGCTTTTGTCCCCTTTCCGCCTCATCTGTTTACCTGCAATTGTGCATATGAACACCTCTTATAAATAAGGAAGTCCACTGTCATTACCTTTTATAAATCAGGGAGTCCACAAGTCAATTCAGTTTTTTACCTTTTATAAATTCTTATTCACATTTTATTTACATTTTATCCACAACTTATCTATGATTAACCAAACAACAAAAACTTCATAATTATGTTTTCCAACGAGAATAATTAAAAATACAACCAAATATAAATATAGTTATTCTATGGGTATAATAATTTATTCATAAAATAGTCATAAACCCTGTAATAGCTTGTGTTTCTATCCAAACAACACCTAAGGGAGTATATACTTACATGGTATACTGAATTTTTTTACTGGTTCTGATGCACATTTCATTTTGTAGTCTTATTTGTAATTGCCGTGTTATTAATATAGTATACGAAATCGCTTAATACGATCTACTATCTTATATATATATATATATCATATTAAGAGAAAGATAAAATATTTGCACTTAGTTCATATGAGTATGAACTTCATTTTTTTTTTGATAAAAAAATAACTTCATTGTTTACGGACACATTTGAAAACACGGTTTGAGTGATTTTGTTTTTATAGAAAGCTAAAAACTGTAAATGTTTTTAAACACAATTTTTTTAATGACTAATTAGAAAGCATGACTCAAATTTTAATTATAATTATCATTTCAAAATAATTTGCATGCTTCTTAAAAATCTGTTTTAAAAATAGAAAATATATGATTTCTGAAAATCAAACCATGTTCCCAAGAATAAAATGTGTGCATGCTGCAAATATGGCTTAGAGTAACATTTTCCATATTCTAAAACCATTTCTTCTATTTTATTTTATTTTTCCAAAATTCTATACCGAGTTTTTCAGATGAGCCCACCAGCCCCGAATTGCCCCCCCAACCAATTGATGTATGGTTCGTTTAGTTTCCGTTCATGTTTTTTTTATCTGATGCAATGCAAGACGGATGGGCCGGGTATATAGGGTGAGATCCTCGTTGACCCGTCAAAGAGTTGAAGTGTAAGAGAGGAGTCATTTACATCCAATCCCTTTTTAATGTCGAGATTACCCTCGAAAACATATGAGAACCCTTTGTTTTTCTGGTTAGATACCATCTTCAAAGTCGGGGTAATGTTGGAAATCAAGTTATTTCTTCACCGCCCTCCCCTTCTCTCCCGTTTACTCGCGTCCACCTCATCGATCGGACCGGGAGAAAACAGGAGCCCCTATAAATTGGATTATCGAAATAGATTATATCATACATAAAAAAAAATCCCCGAAAGCCCGATCTTGAAGAAATAAAGAATTTTAAAAGCGAGGGGAGATAGAGAGATACAATTCGATCCCTCTGCTTGATCTAGGGATTCAATACGTCTGGCGGACCGGTTCGATCAAATAAGAGTGATTGATATATTGATTCATCGTAATCGATCGATTCGATCAACCGGGGTTGACTGTTTTGCACCTGAAGCTATTTGAAGAGCTCCCTAGCTGTCCATCCATCTGTCTTTCTTCCTACTTATCACGGCCCTAATTCTATAGGTTGGTTTCCTATCGAATGCTCTTTTTTTTTTTAAATATTTATTTTTATTTTTTGTGAAATGGTGATAATCTAGGGTTATTTTCATTACCTCTGATTGGATGATATTTATTTATTTTAGTTCTGATATATTGTTTATTCGTTAAATCATTGTCTTTCTTGAAGTCAATTGAATAATGCGGGAGTTGCACTTGTCTCGGAGAACCCTCTTGAAGTCTATCTAACTGTCTTTATCTATCTGCCTATTTATCACTACTCTAATTCTTTGAATTGGTTTCCTCCTATCTACTGGGTGGTGTTGGAGTTAAATCATTGTTTTTTTATTTATTTTGGAAGTCAATTGAATAATGCTGGGAGTTGCACATATAGTGAGTGATCCTTTCCCTACTCGGAGAATGCTCTTGCTGTCTATTTGTCTATCTATCTGCCTATATATCATGGACTTAATTCTTTAGGCTCGTTTCCCATCCACTGCTCATTTCATTAGGTTTTTGTGAAATGGTGATTGCCTAGGGTTATTTTCAATGACCCTGATTGGACGAGGTTTATTTTTTTTGTTCTGATATCTTACGAATTAGGTGTAGTTCCGATATCTTTACATGGGATGAACACAGCGCAGACACACGAGACTCATGCGGTATCATGTCATGTCCGTATCCCTGTCCGTCTCCATGCTCCATAGTGTTGAAGTTTTACTGCAACTCTGCAAGCAATAATTTGAATTTTTACTTTGTAGCATAAAAAACCATTATCTTTTAATAATTACAAACTTGGACATCAGCTGGAAGCAGATATGAATGCTGAACACTTTGCAATTGCTGGGGTATCTATAATTTTTACAATTTTTTGAGAGATTAATAAACAATTTGTTGAGAGTAGGATTTGAGCCCACACCCTGTTAGTCCAGAACATTAATCTGGCATCTTATACCAGCTCTGCCATCTCAATTGAATGAAGGAGCCTGGTTGAATCACATGACATGGGCTTCTAGTTTTTCATGGCATGTAAAGGCTGCCCTTTTAGGCATGGGATCTAAATTCGTTTGTCTTAATTAGAGTGTTCTCGTGGAGTGAGAGGATTGCAGTATGACCATCTTTGAAAAGCTGTTTTTCAGTTCATGGGTTCAATATAGCAACTTTTTTGGGTAGTTTAAAATAAAATCAATCCAGTTTGCTTGTGTGGTTTTCTCCTCTCGGTGACGGGGAGACTGAAAATGCAGGTTGTATTTTGTTGTAGGATCATCATTGTCTAGGTATACGCTTCAAGGAGTTTGTTCTGCTTGATTTTAATTGACTATTATGTCAGGAGAGTCTTGTTGGCGATGTGGCTTGTGGGAGTTCTGTTTTCTTACCTTAGCAGGGACCTCTGTTGTAAGATTATCCTTAATTTTTGTTTTTGTAATTAGTAGAGTTCTGAAATTATGGATGCTAATGTGCTTCCTATGTGGTCTTCAGGATTGCATCATCGGAACATAAACATTCAGACACATATGTCAGGGCAGATTTCAGGTCAAATGCCTAATGAGCCAGGCCGGCAGCTCTCTGGCATTTCCCAGCAGAATGTCAATTCTATACCTTCTCAAATACAAAACCTAGGACTTCTTCGAAATTCATGCATCATGGACTCCAATATGGATAAACGCAGATTGATGCGGAACAGACTGTAAGGATTCTTTCACCTCTTTCAAAGTTGATATTCTTTTGTAAATCTGAAGATTGCTCAACATTGATTTGAAGTTTGGCACCATTAGTATATCTTTTAAACAGTTTTAAACCGTCATTCGTCTGGTATGCAGCTTGCGGTGTAGTTTTTTTTCCTTTTTGAGGAAAAGCTGACATTTTCCAATATGATATCATGTGACAGAGTATATTTTTAAAAAAGGAAGGCAAGGAGTCTTTCAAATTAGATGAAAACAAGACCCAAAAAATAAAAGAAACTTCCCAAGATCACAAGATTATTTAACAAAAAACAGGTCGTCTCTATTAATGCCACCTTCTCAGCCCTAATAATGCCCCCTCATTATGTGACCAATCAAACACATGCATCTGATCTGCAGTAGAGTGTAACTCAGTTGCCTTTCCAGATGAGCCTTCATTATTTTAACCAATTAACCCTGCTCTATCAATAACCAACACGGTCGTTGACCTATACTCTGTGTCTGATCCAGAATTCATGTGACAGGCTGAATACAGAATTTAGCCAAGCTTGCAACCTTCTGAGGAGCATATCATTTTCGATTTCACATCAACTCAGATTACTTCAATTTATATATTACTTTGTACATTCTGAAGTGTTCTTTAATTTGTCACCCTCTTTTGTCAGTGTATTTTGGGTTTCTTGAGAGAAATGTTTATTTTGGATTGGCTGGGAAACGTGCAAGGATTATTGTCATCGGAGTAGTAATTAATTCCACAATGGGCTTTTCCAGGGCTACACCTCATCTTATAATTCTTTATTTTAATGGTCAGTCAAAACTTGAGAACCTCTTGACTGCTAAATGCTAAGTGGTACTCTTATAGTTTAACACTTTAGGGATAATTGAGTAGCATAGAGTTCTTATTGTCTAGATAATTCCCAGTCAAAACCCTAGCAAAGTAGGCATATTATAATGTCTATTTTCTTTTATCTATAATAGTACGCTAACTTGTTCTGATCCTTGCAGTGCCCAACTTTTCAAGAATCACTGGAAGCAGGGCATAGATTATCAACAAAAGTTACCTGAGCTTGTAAAGCGTTTCGAAGACATGCTATACAGGGACGCTCGTACGGAGGTACTTACATATTCAATCATCTTATCCAGAATGTCTTCCCTTATATGTAGGCAAGATTTATTTTCTGTTTTTCATGTGTACTTTAGAGTATTCCATCCTTTTTCTACCATTCTGTCTGCTATGAGCATCATTATATCATTTATCTGGACCATTCCGGTTCCCATCCTCGCTGACTTTTCTGTCCATCTGACTACTTTTTTTTTCATCTCATCCCACTGAAAGATTCCAATTTTGAAATGTGGCAGTATGGAAGGTGGGCTTAGATATCATTGAGTATTTTTATATACAACTTCTTTCTCGACCATTTTAATCCCAGATGTGGGCTTGTGAAAGTTGAATATGAGCCTGATACCATCTCAAAACTTGAAATGGTAAGCGTTATTCGATTTAGTATTACAAAAAGAATAAATTGAACATAATTCTTAATGGAAGGAGTATGTCATCCTCATATATCATATTGTAGATGAGTAATCGAAAGGCACCCCAAGTAAATAAATAAATAAATATCAACTGTCAGTTCTTCCAGCCAGCCATCACCTTTGGCCCTAACGTGCATCCTACTCAGCACATTCCATACCATGATAAATATCAAAAGAATATAGAAGATCACCCTGTCAAAGGCCCCTATATGCGCTGTAGATATCGATTGGTCTCCCAGTCACCCGGGTTGAAAATTTGACAGAAAAGATGCAATTCCTGAGATAAAAACCTCTTTGGAGAACTGGTACATTTGCAGTAGATTTCACAAGAAGTCCCTGCTTTCCTTATCATACACCTTGTCTAATTAAAAACTCATCCACAGCTGTTCTCTTTCTGGGCTGCAAAACACTCTTGAGCCATTGAAAAGCCAGTCAGAAGAGATCTCCCTCCGAAATAAGTATTCTGGAAGTCTTCTATCAGAAACCCATCGCACCACAACTGTTTGCCAAAAAATTTTGCATTGAATTTATACTCTGCATTTGGAAGAATAATAGGATGATAATCATCCCTTATTAGCTCTTCAAACAGAGATCAAATACAAGGACATATGGAAGGTTTGATCTCTGTTGAACTTTCAGTTTTCATGTGAATGATGTATTTGAACAGACCTCTCAAAAGAAATCAGAGAGAGAGAGAGAGAGAGAGAGAGAGAGAGTCCGCAGGCTATCCATTGATCATGTGTATATTCAGCTGTGAAGTTTGGAGGAGGTTGGGGACTTTTTAGGGGAAAAGATCGAGTTCAACTCGGTTCAATTTTTTCTCTTACTTCTCTGATAAGAATAAATTATGAAGATAAAAAGTGTTGCAGGGAAATTCACTCGACTCATTCCTCATGTGACCTATTGGAACATTTGGGTGACTAGGAATGAAAAAAAAATATTTGAAGGGAAAGAGGCTTATGTGCTAGTAATGTATGGCTGGATATGGATCAGACACTTCTTGTGGAACAGGGATGTGGTCGATCTTTACATGAGATCATTTTGCTTGAACTTTTTTGTCAGGGGAGACATCTTGTCTCCCTTTTGGATATTTGATAATTAATCACAATTTTTGTTCCCCTTTAAAACATTCTTTTTTATTTTTCTAGAATTTTCATGGGATCCTTGGGGAAATTTTGGTGCTCAAGTAGTTGGTTTCCATTAAGTTTTGCTCTCTGTTTTTCTTTTTGCATGATTTATTTTCTGTACTTCCATGTTTTCTCTAGGTCACCATTACATTCATTGTAATTTTGTGCTTTTTACCTTATCCTTTTTGGGGATTCTTGAGGGCATTCAGGTGCAGAGACAACTAATTTGCAGTATACTAACTATCTCCAGACTGTTGGGAAAGAGGTTGAATCACATTTTTGAGGAATTTATGGTTCACATTTTTTTTTCCAGGATGAATATATGAACATGAACACCTTGCAAGAGAGGGTAAGGGCTGCAGCTAGAAGCATGCGAAATCTTAATCAGAGCGCCTCATATGTCCACCCTGGTTCTTCCTCATACATTGGTGCCATGATACCAACACCTGGACTTTCACAAACTGGCATTGCAAATTCAACAGTCTCATCCTCCGTAGACAACTGCATGGTCATTACCTGCAGCTCTGGTACTTCAGTGCCGGATCATAGAAACTTGAGTAACCTGTCATCATCTTCCCATGGACCTGCTCAGCTTGTTTCGGGTGGTTCATTCAATGTGCCTGATGGTAATTACAAGTTTCCAACTTACAACATGTAAAACTGCATTTTTTTACTGCCTCGAAGTTCCAATTAATATTGATTAATGTCTTATTGTGCAGGACGCTCTAATGGGTATCAGCAGGCTCCCAGCTCTGTTGGATACAATATTATGTCATCTGTGGGTTCACCAAGAGTTGCTAGTCAGATGATATCTACACCTGGGATGAATAACTCACATTCTCTGCCCATCAGTTCAGAAATTTCTAGTGGGGTAGGGCTTTCTAGTGTAGGGCCAGCAATGGTAAACCAAAAACAACAACCAAATCAGTTTATTGGAGGTCAACATAGCCGTATGTCACATAACCTTGGGGGCCAAATGGTCACTGCGATGAAGCCTGCTGGCTTGCCGCACACGCCGTCCTCATATGGTTTTGTAAATGGAGCTATGAATGGTGGGATGCCATTGATCTCAAACAATATGCAACAACTGAGGAATGGATCTTTGTCGTCTGAGGGCTACTTAAGTGGTTCTTCTTTCGCTAATTCTCCGAAGGCATTGCAGCAGCATCTTGATCAGCAACAACAATGGGAAATGAAGCCAAGTAATTTATCTCAAGATATCTATTCTTAACATTCATTTTATCTGTCATCATATTATTTTTCTTTGTACTTTCTTTATCTACCTTTCTTTTTGGCTTTCTGCATCATTCTTAGCTCATTTGAGGTTTATCACTTTATGGATGTCTTTTCGAGAGGTTCTAATTTATTTATTTATTTGGTTTTCTATACAGCATCTTTGTCCCAACAACTGATTCCAGGTGATGGTTATGGGCTGAATGCTGCTGATCTCACTCAGTCAGGGAATTTATACACCCCTGCCATATCTACTGCCTCTGCAATGAATAACCAGAATGTGATTCCTGCAAGCTTGCAGTCCAGATCTAGAGCAAATTCAACATTGCTGGTACATCAACCAAATCTTCATTTAACGCAACAGAATATCCTTGCAAAGTCTCAAGTGGCAGATAATCCACAAAAGATGAATTTCCAGTCATCACATTCGACCCGTGAATATTTACTGCAATCTCAGCAGTCAATGCAAAAGGTTCAAGAACAGCAATTTCAGCAACCGATGCATCAACCGTTCGGGCAGTTTGTTCAACATGAGCAACAACAAAAGCAGCAACATCAAGGGCATCAACATCTGTTGTTGAAACATGATGCTGTGAGGCAGACTCCACTTTCTACTGGTGTGGAACATGGAATGGAACCCTATAATACCTCTGAACATTTTACCCCTTCTGAGATACAAAATCATCATCAACAGATTGCCGCAGGTGTGGATCATTCTAAGGGGATTCAGTTGCTCTCTCCATTGTCTGGGACTCAAGCTCCACTTAGTTCCCAGCAGATACAGCAAATGTTTCATCCGCAACAGCAAACTGTAGATGCTCAAAATGAGCTGAGAGGCCTCTCAACGGGGTCAGAGCTTGATGTTCTCCCGCATGATCAGTGGCGTTCACAACCTCAAAACAATCCGATCATGTTAAGCCAACCTCCATTAGAGCAGCAAATGCAAGAGGATTTCCTCCAGCGTTTATCAGGGAATGATGAAGCTCAGCGTCCTTGCTTCACCATTGAAGGCACTACCAGACATTGTGTTGAAGCTTTGAAAGATGTTGCAGTTCCGAAAACTCCAAGTGGAATCGCTGATGAAGGAAGAAAAGCTTCTCGCGAAGAACAGTACCTTAAACAGCGGAGGTGGCTATTGTTTTTGCGTCATGCACGTAGATGTCGAGCTCCTCAATGCCTGGAAGTGAACTGCATTACTGTTCAGCAGTTATTGCATCATATGGATGGATGTGTTACGGATCAATGTGACCATCCTCGCTGCCGTTCTTCAAAGAAATTGCTTGAGCATCACCGGAGATGTCCAGATAAAGACTGTCCTGTTTGTCGTCCTGTGCATGATTATATAGCGCAGAGAGAACGACTTCGCAAGCCACCTGATACAGGATTTGAGAATTCTGTGAATAGTTCGAAAGCTACTGCTGCTGGAGGTGCCAATTACATCACATCAGAGACTAATGCATCTTCTTTTGAAATGTCAAAAAATATTCAATGTTTGTTGAAACGAAGGAAGATTGACCATCCCTCACATTCTTTACCACCCAAGAGTGAAAGTTCCCCCGTCTCTGTTCCTGTTATAGGCCAATCGCATGCAATACAGAAGCTGCCACTTCAAATGTGCCAATCGACTGATATGCTCATCTCTGCGAAGTCTGAAATAATTGAAGTGGAGGAACTTGTGATGAGATCAGAGCAAGTAGATCTAGTCAATTCCAATGAAGCCAAGATTGATGATTCAAAGGATGCTTGTGTGGTAAAGTCCAATGTCATGCTTTCCATCCCAAATGAACCTGATGAACATCCTAAGCAAGAAGGCATACTTGTGGACAGTGCAGATCACTATCAGCTGGAAGAAAAACCAGAATCAAACACATTATCAAGTGATACTGTGGCTGGAATTAAATCTGGGAAGCCAAAGATAAAGGGTGTTTCATTGACTGAACTATTTACCCCGGAACAAGTGAGGGAGCACATTAATGGTCTTAGGCAATGGGTTGGTCAGGTATTGAAATGAGTTTATTGAACTTGTTCTTTTGGCATTCTGTTGGCATCACTGTCCTTGTCTGCTATGGAATACAATTTAATGGATTTTTAATATATATTATATATATGTTTGTGCGCGCGTGCGTGCATCTTTGGTAATCAGTAGGTTGCTTCAATTGCTAATTTACTTGATTAAATTTTCCCAGTTTTCGCTTTTTTCTGTATGATATAGTTCTAATTTAGACAGTCATCTGGGACATATTTACTGATGCCTGAGCTTTTGTCCTGTGTGTCATAATTTACCTAAAAGCTTGTCTTTTAAGTTTTTCATGATTTTTACTCTTATTTATTTATTTGTTGAACAGATGTCTGATCATTTTTTTCATGATATTCCTGTCTTATCCTGTCCCTTCTTTATTTACTTGTTGAACTAATGTCTGATTTAGGCAAACTTATCACCACACATCTATAATATAAAGTTGATATCTAATATCTGCCTGCTGTAGCCTAGCGAATAACTGTAAGTTTTAATCATGAATGACATATTTGACTTGGTTGCCCACTCTTCTTAACAAAAATACCATCCATTTAGGCCAAGAAGGCAAGTAGTAAATGGTGGATACTAGCCAAGGTTTCCTTTTTCCGTTTCTTTTTTCTGTTCATTATGAAAGTCTAAGCTGGAAGTGTTTTTTTTTTTCTTCTAATAGTTTGCACTTCCACCAGAACCCCTGGTTGATCTATACCATGAAGCTTTCTCTCTCAAAATGAGCTAGGTGGAGACTATTCTAGATGGCAATTGATGCCTTTATTTTGAACGTTTTTCTAATGTTTCATACTTCACGTCTGATTTGTCAATGTTTCAGTTGTTTTAATACATTCTGAAAGATTTTTATACCCTTAAGTTGATCGGATTATCTTCCATGGTTCCACCAAACTATTTGGTGTCAGTATTTTGATTCTAGTCAATAAGATTGGATTATATATTTCATTATAGGCTTTAAATTTGTGTTTTTATGTTAAGCAAAACATTTCTACTGGGGCATTAATTTTCTTTTATTTTGTTGGGTTTACAGAGCAAAGCAAAGGCTGAGAAAAACCAAGCGATGAGGCATTCAATGAATGAGAATTCATGCCAGCTGTGTGCTGTGGAGAAGCTGTATTTTGACCCAATACCTATATATTGTACACGATGCGGTGCTCGCATTAAGCGGAATGCGATGTATTACACCGTGGGGACTGGAGACACAAGGTACTGCTTTTGTATCCCTTGCCATAATGAAGTCCGCGGAGATAATATTAAAGTGGAGGGAACTACAATTCCAAAGGCAAGGCTGGAGAAGAAGAAGAATGACGAGGAAGCTGCTGAATCGGTTAGTGTCTTTTTCCTTTTATGCAGTACCCTTACTTTATGAAAGAGTCTTGCTTATTTTTTGACCGGCTTCTGCAGTGGGTTCAATGTGATAAATGTGAAGCTTGGCAACATCAAATATGTGCGCTTTTCAATGGTAGGAGGGATGATGGAGGACAAGCAGAATATACTTGCCCTAACTGCTATATTGGAGAGATAAAAAGTGGGGAGCGCAAGCCCTTACCTCAGAGTGTCGTGCTTGGTGCAAAGGATTTGCCAAAGACACATCTTAGTGACTATATAGAGGAGCGAATTGCTAGAAGACTGAAGGACGAAAAAGAAGCGAGAGCAAAGCATTTGGGGAAAAGTGTTGATGAGGTGATTTGATAGTTATTATGGCTGCTATTTGTTAGTGATGATAAGGGCTTACAAAGTTGCAAAGTAGCCTTCTGCCCTTTTTTTTCGAGTAACCGGTGGGCGCGCACACACGCTTTTAATTTTCTGAATCAAAACTTGATTTCAGATAGAAATTCTTGATTAGGTTTTATTCTGCACTTTTTTTTGTAAATTAATGAAATTTAGGCAATATTTAGTTTCTTTTCTAGAAATGTCCAAATCATCAACAACATTGTATAGTTGCTAAGTTTAAAGAGTCCTAAATTGACGCTTAGAGAATGCTACAATGATATTGCATTATACATGAAATTAAAGTGTTCTTAACATTTTTAGGGGTACAGACATATGCAACCAATATTATTGATTAATGAATTATCATAGAGTTAAATGTTACCAATTGTCTTTAGTGTCATGAGTGTCACAAAATGCGAAAACTGTAGATTTAGGATATAAGTGCCAGGTAGTACTTACCTTCTCCGGATGAGCATATTCTTCTATGACTGATTTTTAGTTCATGATAACCATGAGACAAGGCTTTTCTAATGTTGGATTCGTCTGCTTTCTTTTCATTTCTTGCACATTTATGCTTATGAACTAAGCAGGGGTTCATTTGGTTTACTATCTGATTGATTTAGCTGCACTTCCTCTCAATCCTATAGAAAAATTTAGCAGCCAAATTTTTTGTGGCAATACACCTGAATCAGGACTCAGGAGCCTCCACTGCCATGATCTAATGGTTTATCACATTCTTGATTGATTTTTATCATAAGTTATTCTCTTTAATATCATCAGGTTGCACCAAATTTATATTAACCATTTATTCCTCCATGATTTGTGGCATATATGCTTGATCTAGTCTGTTCCTATTTGCTCTCATTGTGAAGCTTCAAGAATTCTGTTTTATATTGCCACTTCGTAATCCAAATCTCTAATTAATGTCTACATTTTTGCAGGTACCAGGAGCTGAAGCCCTTGTAGTGAGAGTTGTGTCATCTGTTGACAAAAAATTAGAAGTGAAGCAACGGTTTCTGGAGATCTTTCAAGAAGAGAACTATCCAAAGGAGTTTTCATACAAGTCCAAGGTACATGGCCAAACATTTTTTCCCAGATGAATTAACAAATTTATTATCTTCTCATAATCAGTGGAAAACATTTCCGAAAAAAGGTCGTGGCTTTCTATGTGGCAAGATATTTTTTTATGATCTCACAAATGCTTTCTACAGGTCATTTTACTGTTCCAGAAGATTGAAGGTGTGGAGGTATGCCTCTTTGGGATGTATGTCCAGGAATTTGGCTCAGAAGCTCGATTCCCAAATCAGCGTCGTGTCTATCTTTCATATCTTGATTCCGTCAAGTACTTCAGGCCTGACATCAAAACAGTAACTGGAGAGGCCCTTCGTACATTTGTTTACCATGAAATTCTTGTATGCAATCCTCATCAATCTTGCAACATTTTACTTGATTATCTGTCACATGCCTATATTTTTGAATCCGTTGTATATTTCATTTTGGTGCCTAATTATTATCTACAACTACTTATATTATCAATTTTAAGTCTCGCCATCACTAACTTCTGGACTACTTTGAATGACTTACGTTGCATTATTGATGTGATTTCAGATCGGATACCTTGAATATTGCAAGATTCGGGGCTTCACTAGCTGTTATATATGGGCTTGCCCTCCTTTGAAGGGTGAAGATTATATTTTATATTGTCATCCTCAGATTCAGAAGACCCCAAAATCTGATAAACTCCGTGAATGGTGAGGATCAGACTTCAGAATATTGTCCTAATTTACTCAATCATCTCGAACAATTCATGTTTTCTGTGACACACCAGCATGACATGAATGTTTCAATTTTGTAGGTATTTAGCCATGCTCCGGAAGGCTGTCAAGGAAAATATCGTGGTTCAACTCACTAATTTATACGACCATTTCTTTGTTACAACCGGTGAATGTAAAGCCAGAGTAACTGCAGCTCGTTTGCCATATTTTGATGGAGACTACTGGCCTGGGGCTGCTGAGGATATGATCAATCTATTTCAACAGGAAGAGGATGATAGAAAGCATCAGAAGAAAGGAAAAATTAAAAAATCAATAACAAAAAGGTCGTTGAAAGCTGCTGGGCAAACTGATCTTTATGGAAATGCGTCTAAGGATGCTTTGCTAATGCAGAAAGTAATTTTCTTGACCTGTTCTTAATTAGTAGTAGTACATATGGTTCTGAAAATTGGCCAGTTGATTTGGGAACAGTTTAAATTGACTTAGGTGAAACCAAAACCTGTCCAATTTTGTGAAATTTGGACAGGTAAAACTCTTCAATCATTAATCATCCGAGTATCTTGTCGAGTTAATGTATATTTCTTTAAGAGGTAAACCTCTTTATAGTCAAATAATCTTATTGTATTTTTGCGTGCCTGTCTGATTCTGAACTCTCTGTACTCCACACTCCTCAATAGCCTAAATACCATAAAACTATGCTTTTTCTTATTCTTTCAATACTTAAGGTTATCATGCTGCAAGGGAATGGTTTTTGTCTTACATTCTACTTAGATGTGTATGCATCCAATAAGTCTATATGTTGGCAGGGAGGTGATTTATCAGTATCAGATTTTGACTGAATGGTGTGAGATAAAGTAGGCAGATCGCGCATTTATGTAAATATGTGATAGTGGATCTATCCACTGTAAAAGCTTTTGATGAATTTGTAGGAGCATGGGGTGGTTTCATTGTTCACATAAGGCATGGACTACATTGGATAGTAGGTCTAATGTAGATACGAGATAATCAATTTTCAAGTGTTGCAAACATCAATCATATAATGGTATCGATGTTCACCATAGTGTTATCACTATTAGATACTTCCACTATTGCATTCCTATGAACATGCTTGTGTATAACTGTTGGGGCATGATCTAAACAAGCAATATTTATTATCAAAATTAGACCGTCAAATTGCACAAAACTTATCTTTATGTCAAGATTGCAAGTCAGTAATTTTCTTTTCCACCTAGTGTCCTGTTTCTGATTTCTGAAATAATGAAACTATTAAAGTAGATATTTATAAAAATTTCTATTTCAACTCTCCCTAGTTTAGGGAGTTTTATATGTTCATATTCATATCATCTCATCATGGTATGAAGCATGTGATTGACCATTAATACTCTAGTGAAAGATTTCAAGGTCACCCAATATATCTTTTTGGCTTGATTTATGTTATTTTATTTGGATATCTTCTCTTATTCCCTGCAAAATCTGTTTCTTCCACAGCTTGGTGAAACCATTTCTCCAATGAAGGATGACTTCATCATGGTGCATTTGCAGCATGCATGTTCTCATTGTGCTCTTCTTATGGTATCTGGTACTCGATGGGTTTGTGCCCAATGCAAAAACTTTCAACTTTGTGACAAGTAAGTGTTCTTGTTGTATGGTGTGCTATTGACCACTAATACACTTTTCATCTGTAATTGTTTCTGTTGCTGGTTCTATATCTTTTTTGGTTGGTCTTGTTCTCTAATCATGTGTTACTTTAATGGTTCTTAGTGTTATCCTTGTAATTTCTTTCAAAAATAAAATATCAATGTTGCCTTTTTTGTTGAAAAATGAAATAGTAGGCCTTCTGCCACCTAATATATTGCTGTTGGGGTACAAAGTTGTCTTTGACAATTGCTTGTTTGATTTGATTTGACTGCCGTCATTATTCCATAGGACATTTTGCGCACTCTTAAAATTCTTACAGAATTTAGTTGCTCATATTGAGTCTGCGAACTTGTCTTTGACAATTGCTTGTTTGATTTGATTTGACTGCCGTCATTATTCCATAGGACATTTTGCGCATTCTCTTAAAATTCTTACAGAATTTAGTTGCTCATATTGACTCTGCGAACCAAGAAATTTGTTAATAGATGTGCTCCATTAATGAAAAAACACATTTGTACATTTGTTATTCCTGTTTGATTGATTTGACCTCCACCATATCTTGTTGCAAGCCTGCATTCAATAATCTGGTTCTGTCATTAGCTCCGAACCTTACCAAGTAATAAGATGCATGTATGTCATATGGGTACTGGCACATAGACTTTCATAAAATCTTTTTAGCTGCTTTTAAATCTATGTTATGGGACAGTTTCGAAATTGATTTTGGAAGGCTGCAAAATGTGGTAGAAGTTGGTGCCTTGGTGGGTGGGTGCAGCATTTAATATGGGCACATTGCATGATCAGACTTTGAAACCGGTAAAAAGCAACATCTGAAAAGGTCATATATGGAACGAGGAGAGGAATTGTTGCAGACTACAGAACTGTGAAGGATTAGGCTGGATGAGTGTGCTAGATGGTGTTGGAAAGATAAAGTATGAGTTCAGGGATGTGATAACATCATTTATTGTGGTATGAAGTTGAGTTGCATCTGCTGATGACTACAAGGATGATGGATTGGGGTTGATAGTTTTCTTGGAGTCTACTATAATGGGAGATGTGCAATAAAGCTATAATGATTACAGTGGATATCTCATGTCTGGGTTTGGAGCTGTTTCCAAAACTTGTGTTTTTGTTGTGTCCAACACTCAGAGAAAAGCCCTAAGAATTATTACAATCGGTCCTTCAATAACAAAATCTAGCAAGTAGGATTAGATGCATAACTACCATTATGATTGACGTGCATGAAAATTTTAAAGCTCTAAATTGAATTTTGAGTGATATTTCTCCCTTTGCATGAACCGAGCTTTGGTTAAGTCGGTAAACACCTCCCACTTTTGTGAAAGAGGTCAAAGGATCAAATCCTTAGGAGCACCTCTCTTCAAAAAAAGATAATTCTCCCTTTGCAAATCGGTATTCCCCGGTTATGTTGATTTGCAGAAAATCCAGTCAAGTAGGGAGTAATATACGCAGCAGGAAGTAGAATGCTTAGATGGTTCTGTGTTGTTCGAAGTTTGGCACATGAACCATGGGAAAAAGTGGTCATTTTATATATGGTATTTGTCCGTGTTGATGTTGTTGATTGGTTACATTTGCATTGCCATTTCATTCGATGCTTAAAATTTTTGCTCATGCATATTCAAGCTGTTTTTTACCCAGAACATTTATAAAAGCAAGTTGGTTGTCGTTATCTATTTGGAATTCCTGTTTTGGTGCCCTTCAATGTAGATTAGTGGGCAAGACATGCAATTGCTTTCTTCGTTTTAAAAGTCTCAAAAGTTGCTGACTTTTATTTTTCTGCAGATGCTATGCTGCTGAACAAAAGGTTGAAGAAAGGGATAGACATCCTATCAATAGTAGGGATAAGCATCTGCTCTCTCCGGTGGGTCTACGACTTGTCCACGATGACCTTTGCTTTTTTAATACTCAGTATTTCTGCTGGTAACCAAATTATTTATGTGAGTTTTTCCTTGAACAGGTCGAAATAAATGGCGTTCCATCTGAAACTAAAGATGATGATGAAATATTGGAAAGTGAGTTTTTTGACACTCGCCAGGCATTCCTGAGCCTATGTCAAGGAAACCACTACCAGTACGACACTCTACGCCGTGCGAAATATTCTTCGATGATGGTTTTGTATCATCTTCACAATCCAACAGCACCTGCTTTTGTGACCTTATGCCACATCTGCCATCTGGACATTGAAACTGGTCAGGGATGGCGCTGTGAAATTTGCCCTGATTTCGATGTATGTAATACTTGTTATCAGAAAGGTGGTGCGGCAAACCATGCTCATAAGTTGACAAATCATCCATCTCTGGCCGAGCATAATGCTCAGAATGCAGAAGCAAGGCAAAAACGAGTTTTGCAGGTAGGAGTTTATAGTTTCATATGTGAAGCTTCTTTTGGTTTATCAATATTGCAATTAAATATGTTCACTTGGAGGTATTTCTATGTCACTTTAGAGTTAATAAATCATCAAAATTATGTCCTAAAAATTGGCATTTGGTGTGGAGTTACACATTGTTTTTGGATCACATCAAGTTTGATTTATATAGCTTCTCTCTCTTTGAATGTTGCTTTAGTTGTGTGCCTCTTCATTTATCAGTTCTTATATGATTCATGTTCAACACCAGAGACTAAAATGGTATAGGACGAAAATCCAACTTTTAATGCTATCATATCCACATGATTATATAAGTTGATATACAATTTAGCACTTCTGTCAGAAGCATTTTCAGCATCTCCGACGAAGAGTATCTATGGTTATAATCTGGGAAAGGTTTGTAGTTTGGCAGAGTTGATGAATTATGCATGACAATGGGGAAACTTTAGAGTCCTGAAATTCTGATCAGCTAGTGGTTGTTGTGGATTGAACCAGTCATCTATAACCAAGTCTGGATTTTTTGTTCAGTTTGAGAGCATCTTTTACCTTGTATCTGTACTACATTCTTGAATCTTTTAGTGATATTTCCAAGTATATATTGCCCATCCCTTTCTGTTGATTTCTTGCAGCTTAGGGAAATGCTCAATCTATTGGTGCATGCCTCTCAGTGCCACCAACCGAGTTGCAATTACCCAAATTGTCGCAGAGTCAAAGGGCTCTTCCGTCACGGGACACGATGCAAAACCCGCGCTTCTGGGGGTTGTGCTTATTGTATGAAAATCTGGGCTCTACTTCAACTGCATGCCCGGGCGTGCAAAGAATCAGAATGCCATGTACCACGTTGCAAGTGCGTATGATGATGGTGCTTTTAGTTTTGTGTTGCCTTTGACTGTTGGAGCCAATAACAAATGTTTGTAATGTCTATTCGTTTCACATTCAGGGATTTGAAAGAACATTCAAGGAGATCACAGCAACAGTCTGAATCGCGACGCAGGGCTGCAGTTATGGAAATGGTGAGACAGAGAGCTGCAGAAGTTGCAGAGAAGAATTGATGAGCCAGCTTGTGCATAGCTAGTTACCAGAAGGGTAAAAAAATTATTGTTATTTTTCATGGGTCCTTGGGAATGAAGTCGATTGGAGCATGAAGTTGGATGGGCAAAGTAATGGCTGATCTCTAAGTGGGAGAAGAGATATAAAACTCTTAGATGCTTCTGGTCGGTTCAAATAATTCGCATGTGGCCCTTACGCAACAAGCCAACAAGCCAACCTTCACCAACACTAACCACATTTCTTTGGGATTCTGTCTGAGCTTGGATCAGTCTTGACCAGATCAGCCATGGTGACTGTTCCATTCTTTGATTTTTGCTGTAATACAGTGGCTGCCTTTCAAGCGAGAGGAGGCAGGTGTATAGATATTCTAATTCATCCTTGGCCAACGCATAATAAAGTTATTTCAGATTTCTCTCTCTCCATCTCTATCTTACCCTTTTTGTTTGTTTTGGTGGTGGGGTACATCATTTGAGGCATTTGTATATGTAGCGTTTTGCTTTTGTGTCACACTTTCTATTTAAAGTTGAAAAGGAATAAATTCATTAGTTCTGGCCCTGGATGAGGAAGCAATTTGTCCAAACTTTGGAACATTCACATTTGGTCTGACCAATGTGACAGCTTTCATATCTGAAGCACATGCAAACCTTGAAACCAGACCTTTCAATAACTGCATAGAATACAGGAGCTATGATTTATAGCTGTATGGACAAAAATGGCTTCAAAGCATTCATAATTCTACTAGGTTAGCATGCTGCATCCAGTGTGACAGATCTTGTTCCCCAATAAATCTGTGATTCATGCATTCATTAAGGAAACTGGCTTGTCAAGACTTCTGATACATACCACTGAGTTGAATCAGTTCCATTAAACATCTCAGTGTTTAATATGGAATTGAGAAATTAGGAATGAAATTGTGCGCACTTAATTTGGGGGGATTTTGATGGATTCCTGTCGATATTATTCAAGTGATGGATTTTTGCATACTTTTACAGATTGACTTATTGACTTTTACATACTTTCACATATTAACTCTCATGGACTTTAACAGACTTTCACAAAGGGTGTTGTTACACCCAGATCCGTTTCCAGCCTCAATTCCAGCCTTATATGTGTTGACAGAAAATTAACGACGCATATGCTCACATTAATAAGACATATGCTTTGAAATAATTTTTTTACATTTTCTATAAATGCATCAATGCAATTCATTGGAGTATATACTTCATTTTTTAGAAAAACATATACCTCATTAGATGATATATACTATTTTTTAAAAATTCAAAATACATGTAAACTGGAATTGAGGCTGAACATGGGGCTGAACGTAATATTATCCTTTCACAAATTGACTCTCATGGACTTTTACAGACTTTTGAAAATTTTCATACCATTAAAGGCTTTTCACATATTGAGAAAAATCTTAATCTTTTTTTTTTTTTTGTAATAGAGAGAAATTTATAAACTTTATAAAGAGAAAGAATGAGTTTAATTAAAAATATATTTAAACAAAAAATCATTTTATCTTTATTTATATTAAAATAGTCATAAACTTGTGATTCTCTATCCAAACATGGGCTAAATGAATAACACTCTCATTTAAATAAGTTTCAGCTTTGTTGGAACCACAAATATGAATGCATGCACCCTCTTGTTGACAATACTCAACTAGACAAAAGTCTTTTATGATACATGATATAGTTGTGACTTGTGAAGGTTGAATTATAATTTGACAGATGTTATATCTTAGACATTCTCATCAATTGATTTTTTCATGCGCTCGAGTTTGAATTCTCACAGATTTATTTGGTGTAAAATCCGTGGGGATTTCTTAACTAACAATGAGAATCGGTATTCATGAATTTTCCCAACTAACATTGAAAATTGGTATTCATTAGTGACTTATAGATTGCATTTGAATAAAAAATATGAAAGACATAAGATAATTATCAACCATAAAAAAAAAGAAAAGAAAAAAAATATTCACACTGCTAAAAAAAAGTATATGAGAATTCTACTCATTTGGGTGAGATTTTGAAATGACATTTTTATTTATAATTCTCTCAAAAATCCACAAAAATCTATCATTTATGAAAGTCTTCACAAATCATGTTTAAATTGAACAACACATATAATAAATTTCAATTATGAGAAGTTTCAATTAATAACACTGGATTTTTTATTAACGAAATAATGTCTCAATCGAATAATGCTGAACTTTTTGTTCACAAACCAATGTCTAGATTAAACAAGATTTACAAATCCATGTACATGAATATTATGTCCATGAAAATGTGAAGTAATTCTCCATTGAATAATACATTGCTATATTACCACCAGCAAATGGTAATAGTCAAAGCTACCAGATATAAGAATCCCTCATCCGCTTTTTAGTTGAAGCACAACGATCGGAATTGATGAAACTAAATTTCCACAGGCCACCCATCAAGTTTATTCAAGGTATAATTTCAACAACATGCAAGCAACAGAGCACGGAACCTGGGAAATACATGAAGGGAAAGTTCCATGATGGAAGAGCATAAACATGAACAGCAATTGCTGTTGTTCCCTTCATAGTTTCTGGATCACTCTGAGCTTAGCACTCCTAGAGCGGCGATTCATGTTCTCCTCTTCCACGGTAGGTGTTATGGGTCTTTTGGTTAGGATGGTCCCATATTTCCCAATCACTCTCTGTTTGCTCCATGCCTTTACCTCCTCATTGTCGACTTCCCTTGAACTTTTGAATGACCCCCTATCCGCATTCTCATTCCCATCTCCCTTTTCTATGATATCTAGGAAAGTTTTCTTGACAATCCTGTCCTCCAAACTGTGAAAAGAGATGACAGCAAGTCGACCACCAGAGGAGAGGCAATTAAAACAAGCGTACAAAGAGTCTTCCAGTGTCTTCAGTTCATCATTCACTGCTATCCGTAGAGCCTGGAATACACGGGTGGCAGTCTTGATCCATCCCTGCCTACCTGCACCATAAAGATCACATCAAAACCTGCCCTACAATATTGATTCTGTTGGAAGAATGCCCTTTATCCTCAATCTCTATACTGCTAAACGTTACAAGTTGAGGAAACCAAAGGTGGGTGCTCGAAGTGAACGACTAGGCCAACCAGCACCTAAATTCCGCTCCCTTCCCAAACACAGGCCTCCCACTCTCAAAAAAAAAAAAAATTTAAAATATGTGTTTGGTATGGTACAGAAAAAGGGTCAATGTACCTCCAGACTTAGCAGACGATGTCTTCCGCACGAGACTCACTAGTTCACCAGTAGAATGCAGGCCCCCACCCAAGCGAGCCTTCACAATCTTGTTTTGAAGATGACGCCAATTGCTTTCTTCCCCATACTCGCGCAATATTCGCCCTAGTTCAGTTTCAGGCCAGGAATTCAGGATGTCCTCTGCTCTCAGAGTTGCCTGTCATGGCCCTGTTGAATCAGTTAAATAAGAGCAGGATTGTTGGAGATTCCAAAAGAACTATCACTCTATCAGTAAAATGAAAAAAACAAAAGGCAGGATCGGCATTCACTAGCAGTAGGTGTATTACTTATTGTATATGAACTTGTTGAAAGGGGGCAAAAAACAAAAAAAATATGTCATACAAAGGTAAAATAAATAACTTAAAAAGAAAAAACAATACTGCAAAGCCTGCAACATAAGTTTTAAAAATGAAAGGTGGGGGATTAATCTGTGCAACACTTATACTCATGGAGAGTCATGTATGCCATCAACCATGATGTTTGATAATGAAATTTGACTATGGCTATTGTTTCAATGAAGCGAATGAAGGAAAGGAATAGAGGGAGCTAATCACAGAATTAGACTTTGTTGAGGAAGAGTTAAAGAAAGAATAGAATGTGCAAGTTTATAAAATAAAAAATGAATAGAATGTGTTGAGGAAGCCTCTGACCTTAGGATCCATCCTCATATCAAGGGGGCCATCATAAAGCACGCTGAATCCTCTTTCAGGGTTGTTAACCTGTTTGACAACACACTGGTAAACGCAATATTTATGAGTGAGTGAATAGGAAAGAAGAAAATGAAGGACACCTGCATAGATGACATCCCCAGATCCATCAGAATACCGTCGACTCCAGAGACCAAGAGGTTCTCATCGACCTCGCCGAGAACTGGCATTATATGCTTAAAGTTTCTGAGGAAAGTGTAGGATTTGGGGGCCGTCACGGTGCGGAGGGGGCCGTCGTTCAGGATGGATCGACCCTTTTCAAGTGCTGTGGGGTCCACGTCCATTCCGATATGCACCCTCATCTCCGGATGACCCTCTATTATCTGCAAAAAGAAATCAATCAATCAATCATTGATTTTGATTTTGATTTTGATTTTTAAAAAAAAAAAAAAATGGGGTGGAGGATGAACTACTGACGGCGGCTGAGTGACCGGCTGCACCGAGAGTGCAGTCGACGAAGGAGCGGAGGAGGAGGGTGGGGCTTCGGAAGACAGAGAGGACCTCTCCCAGGAGGACGGGGACATGACCAACAACAACAACATCATCGTGATTGTGTCGCCTCATCAGATCATGGTCGAAATCTGTCGTCGAACGGGTCCTCCTCTTCAAATGAGATTCCAACGCAACAACGCTCCTACTATAACTGTTCTTCGATGCATTCCTCCTGCTACTGCTTCTTCGGATGCAAACGAAACCCGATTTCGCCGCTGCCACCGGCAAACGATGATAGAATGCCGCCGGTATTCGGGTGTGATTCATCATTTTTTTTCTGCTTTTTAGGGTTTTTTTTTTTTTTTTTTTTTTTGTTCTCTGCGCGTAACGTGTACTGGTGTTAGTATCGGTAATCATAACCGGGTCGGGCATCTGGTCACCGACCAACCCGAATAAGCGATGTCTGATTCGGTACACGAACCAAACTAAAAACAAAAGGGTGGGGCTATTTGCACTCCTCTGTTTGTTGAGCACACCCCTTTTAAATGGGTTAACATTTGAGGATCCATTTATAAATGAATACTAAATACACCCATTCTGAAAATGGTTAGCCACCTGGAGTGTCTGAGTATGTGTAATCTATAGCCACCTCTGTTGTTTATAGGAACAGAAGTGAGACCCGTATGTGCTATAATGGCTTAGACATGTGAGATGTCTAGGTATTGATAATCCGTAGACACTACTAAAGTTTATCAGAACAAAAGTGAAACTCGTAGGTTCTGGAATGAAAAAGACACCTAAGATGTCTAGATATATTTAATCCGTAGACACATATGATGTCTATGGGAGCAGAAATGAAACTTGTAGATTCTGGAATAGGTAAGACACTTGAAATATATAGGTATTTGTATTATCTAGACACTGCTGCAGTATATCAGAACAGATGTGAAACCCGTAGGTTTTAACTAATTAGGTAAGCACTTGATGTGTCTAAGTATATGTGATCTCTAGACATTTATGCAGTTTTAACGGAACAGAAGTGAAACAAGTAGGTTTTGACTAATGAGGTAGACATCTGAGGTGTCTGAGTATATGTGATCTCTAAACATTGTTGTAGTCTATGGGAAGCAAAGTGAAATCTGTAAGTTTTTACTAATGATGCAATCTATGGGAACAAAAGTGAAATCTGTAAGTTTTTACTAATGAGGCAGTCTATGGGAACAAAAGTGAAATCTTTAAGTTTTTACTAATGAGACAGTTTATGGGAACAAAAGTGAAAGCTATAGAGTGGTTCAATAACATTCATTAACATTTTCAATTGCCTAAATCCTCCGATATAAGAAATGTTTCTTAGAAGTCATTGTCCTTACTATGTTAATATATACTCTATTACAAATGGCATAAATATATACGCATTCAATTAACTTAAGTATATATTTTTTGGAGGGGATATGAGATATTACCATAAAAGGAGATGAGGGAGAATCAATTTGTTATTTTTTTGTGGAGATTTGGAAGAACAAATAAAATGTTAAAATTTTCTTTTTCTAAAAGGATTGACACATGTAGTGTCTACGAAATATGAAACCGTCGACACTGGTAGTGTCTATGCGTGCAGAAAAAAGACAACTTGTTCACATCTTCGATTTCATTCCCCCCCAACCTCGTCTCCTGGTCTACCTCGTCTCCACCTATGCCCATCACTCCCTCCACGAACACTGCTTCTACGCATTCGCCGTGAAAAAAGTGCACATTTCTGACGTCGGTTTTGACTGGACGACTCTCCTCACCGTCTCTCCGTGGATGTCAAGAACTGCCAACGTATCTTCCCGGAGATGCTCTTTTCTATCGACCCTCCGCCCCAACCCCACCCTCTTCCTCCTCCTCCTGTATAAGTTTTTAGGGTTTGTAGTGGGGTGTGTAGTGAAAAGTAAAATATTATATAAATATTGGGGTATGTACAAAACCTAAATTATTTGGGTGAGATGTACTCAGCAAATAGAGGGGTGCAAATAGCCCCACCCAAAACAAAACAAAAAGACGACAGGATTGGTTCGGATTTTTGGATTTGTAAGCTTGGATTGGACTCTGCTATTTTAACTGCCACACGAAATGATGATCATAAGTTTGAAAGCCACGCGTTCGCAGATGGGAGGGGTAACGACGTGGCGCTTTCCCCGACTCACCCGCCTCGCCTCAACTCTCTCTCTCTCTCTCTCTCTCTCCCTCCTTCCCTTTTGTGTAGCGGAATATTTCTTCTTCTTCTTCTCTCTGTCTCTGTGTGTGTGTGTGTGTATCCCACCATTTTCCTTTCCCCAATTCGAGCCATCAACTCCCACTTGCACGCATTCACAGCGATCGATCGCGAAAGTTTTAACAAAAAGCGCGATCAATTATTGATTGGTTTCCCTGTGTTTTTGGATGTCTCTAAGAGCTGCAGAGATATCAGCAACAGGTGCTGTTGCTGCGTCGTCCCTTCCCACAAATGGTGGTTTTGGAGGTGTTTCCCACCAGAAATGGCACAACCCCCAGCGCCACCACAGTTTCCTAGGGAGCTCTGGCCTCGCCCATGGAAGCCGCCACCACCAGCACAGAAGAACGTCATTGGGCTTCCCAAGGTGCGAGACGTCTAACAGCGATGGCAAGCAAAAGAATAAAGAGGATGAAAGCAGCAAGCAAGCTTCCCTGACTCTGGATAATGTGAATCCTGTGGGGCTGGGTCGCAAGTCCCGCCAGATATTCGATGAAGTCTGGCGCAAATTCTCTGGCCTCGGCCAGATCTCCCGCACCCCCACCGATGACAGGCTCGACTCTATGCTCATTCGCGAGGGTCCCATGTGTGAGTTCACCATCCCCGGCGCCCAGGACACCACCATACTCGTTGTAGGTGCCACCAGCCGCATCGGCCGCCTCGTCATCCGCAAACTCATGCTCAGGGGCTACAAGGTCAAGGTGGTCCTTCTGCTTCTTATACCATAAATCAAACAAACACGTTTCTTGACAAATTCAATTTCTGTTCACAACCTAGAAAATGAGGAAAAAAAAGAAAAGAGAAAGGTATTGCAATTCTCTCAATTCTGGTGTGGAAAAATAATCCAATTGTTTATGACAATGAATTAGGCTTTAGTGAGAAGAGCTGATCAGGAAGTCATAGATATGCTTCCAAGATCAGTGGACATAGTGATAGGTGATGTGGGAGAACCTTCAACACTCAGTACTGCGGTGCAAGGCTGTAACAAGATTATCTATTGTGCTACTGCTCGATCTACCATCACTGGTGATCTCAACAGAGTCGATCATCAAGGTGTAACTAATATCTCCAAGGCTTTTCAGGTCTGCTTTCTGATAACATTCCTCCACCCAATTTGTTTACTTGAGGCTGTCCATTATTACGGAGGATAACCAAGGACAAATCTTGTTTTGCAGGATTACAACCATAAGCTAGCACAGCTACGGGCTGGGAAGAGCAGCAAAAGCAAGCTCCTGCTTGCCAAATTCAAGTCTGCGGAGTCTCTGGAAGGGTGGGAGGTCCGCCAGGGAACTTACTTCCAGGATGTGGTTGCTGCCAAGTATGATGGTGGGATGGATGCTAAATTTGAATTTTTAGAGACTGGAGATGCTGTCTTCTCAGGTACTTATTCTCTTCTTGCCTTGACAATGAGCCAACAGTGAACACTTAAGGTACATTGTAATGCATTAATTTCCATGTTTTAATGTGAAACATACCAGATGGGAACAAATCCGCCCTTGTTTGCTCACAAAAATACAAGTAAAGCATTATTAGATGAAATTCAGTGGATGGTAAGAAGGTAAACTATTGACATTTCTGAGTCCACTAGAACTTCTTTCTACTCTACATGCAAATTTAAATCCTTGCTTCATATTGTAAAAAAAATTAAACACAATATTCCACCTGTTGTTAATACTTTCACAACAACTGAACCCCAGGCCTGGATGGGGGGGAGGGGGTGGGGAGTGGTGTGTGTTCCTAGAACAAGGGAGAGACCAAAACAAATTTGGATGACGACAATAAAGAAAGTCGTATTTATTACACGTGTTAGGAGTATGCGACCCATTGTAGGGTTAAATGGCAAAAATAAATAATTTATATAGCAAACCCTAATTTTTGAGAGAAAGGCCTTGTTATTATTGTTGCTGCTGCTTGTCTACAGTCTTCCTTATCTGATTTGAAGATTTTCAGAAATAAACTTTTTTTGTTTTAGCTAAATACTATATCTGGAGGATACACAAATGACAATTTAATGGAATATGGGAGATGTTATGAAGGAACAACTCATTGTTTTCTATTTTGGTTATATTGTTTTTTCACTTTTGTTTCATTATTGCAGGATATGTTTTCACTAGAGGAGGGTATGTCGAATTATCAAAAAAACTCTTTCTTCCATTGGGTTTCACTCTTGACAGGTACTGAATTGCAGGCATAATTCCCCCAAGATGTACACAACATATATTAGTTTGTCTATCATCAATTAACATATTCAAATATCCATTAATGGGTCTCAGTCCAAAGGCTTATTTTTCTGTTTGATTGCCACTAATCAGGTATGATGGTCTAGTACTATCTGTCGGTGGAAATGGAAGATCATTTGTTTTGATTCTTGAAGCTGGTCCATTGGCTGATATGGCTCAAAGCAAAATGTATTTTGCACGAATAAACACAAAAGTTGGCTACTGCAGGGTCAGGAACTTCTCCTTTGTTGAGAAAAAAATTGTTTGATGGCAACCAATCAGATTTCATATTCTCACTCTGCATCCTTTCTGATTCTTGCATGTTGCAGGTGAGGGTACCCTTCTCATCTTTCCGACCTGTGAAGCCAGAAGATCCACCACTCGACCCTTTTCTTGTCCATACTTTAACTATTCGTTTTGAGCCAAGACGACAGGTTTGTCCTATGCCTGTAACATAGGAATCAAGTCATGAATTTTGCCCTTTTCTTTGGAGCTTTTCAGGTTCTCCCAGTGCCCTCCTGGCCAACCATCTGTAAAATACCTGGAATGCTATGGTTTAATGGTTTTTGAAAACTCATATTTTGGGGGGGAAAAACAATTACATAAATCAATATACAGATTATCCAAACTGTGTTGACCACTCCCTTTAACTTGGAACAGAGGCCTATTGAAGGACCTGGAGGAACCAAGCAGGATCTCAGAAGCTTCAAGCTGATATTAGAGTATATTAAAGCCCTACCTGTAAGTTCAGCTTACAATTTGGCTTATGTGGTTCTTTACTAGTTTATCATATGATGGTATTTGATGGACGAAATGTTCCTGTTTGATGAACTTAAAATAAAGGATGTGGAATAAAAATTCAAGGTACAGAAGATCAAGAGAAATCATCTGGTGTAGTGCAAGGGCACTGTAACCTAAGAATGTGGAGGAAACTAGAAACTAATTGATTGCATTGCACTTATAAATAAGATGGTTTATAGAAGACAGACATTATCGAGGATAGGTTGATCATTAAAATGAGAAAACCAAGGATTGTGACATCTAACGTTAATTCCTTAGGCCTTGCTTGATACTCAATATTATATTGCGTTCTGTCCCAGAATTAATTATGGTCGCCAGAAAGCAGGGTAAAAAAGTGTTACTTTGTGGCTCAATCTCAAGACCACATTCTGTATAGTTGATTCTACATCTCAATGTAAAAGGACCAAAAGATAGAATTAGCTGGAAACTTGTTTCTGAATTATGGGGAACAAAGTCTCACCCTTTTGTTCGATGTTAAACTTTATTATTTTTTAATAATCAGAAAGATACACACGAGTAGGTGAACTAAACACACGTCATCTCTCTCTGAGTGCTAGAAAAATTTAATTTGTTATTCTTGGTTATAAAAATTTAATTTGATGCTATCAGTCATTATTCATATATTTGGATTTTTTTATTCTCAAGTAAAAGAAAATTGTGTGTGTTATTTAGGTTTCTGATCTTATATTCGTTAACAATCCTTAATGAGTATTATTTGGGAGAATCATTTTCATATTTATTTGGTATAAAATTTCTATGGACCCATTATCTTATTAAAGGGCAAAATTAACATATGTGCTATTTAATTAATTTTGTTATGTGTCAAATAAATTTCTGTATACATAATTAATTTTATGGACCTATAAATATTTTTTGCATTAAGAGACAAAAATATGCATATTCTAAAAACGATTTCTATGATCTTAATTATACAAAATTTGATTTTGCTTAGGTCACATTCTATAGAATGGATGTCACCTTAATACGTCTGTCACATTTCAGTGTAGAACATAAGTGGCTCTGTGATAATCTTTTTAATGATTTTATTATGTAGCAGTCCTACCTCAAAGGTCCTTGCACACCTTCACCCCAAAAACAATAATCTGTTTGGCATTATATTAATTATAATTATTGCAGCATAAAAAGAAACCACTATGGTTTTACTTCCAACCTCAAATATCAGATCTTTGTTTATCCAACAAACTAGTTTTAGTTGGAGTTGTATGCATTGGAAATGGTTTTTTTTTATAGTTGAAATCTATTATGTCATCATCTGATCCGTGGTAAAGAGTGAGAACATGTGGTGGAGCCAGAAGTTGCTCCAAGTGAAATAATATGCAAATCAATGGAAATTGGGAAGAAAAATGCTTTACTTTAAATAAAAAAAGAAAAGTTACAGCCTATGTTTCTTCACTTTCTTGTGTTGTCTTTCCGTTGGCCATCTGCGATTTTGTAGTGCTTGCCATTTATCCACCTTATCGTGCCTGAAAGAAACATTCACTGCTTGCAGACCGGTCAGGAAACGGACTTTATATTGGTTTCATGTACAGGATTAGGAATTGAACCTAACAGAAGGGAGCAGGTTCTTAAAGCTAAAAAGGTCAGCGCTGTTCAAAACTGTTGGGCATCAGCCATATTATTCTCTAAAAAATGTTATGCTGTATGGGGAATGTGGTAAAGCATAAATGTTCATTTCTGCTGCAGTCTGGGGAAGATTCACTAAGACGATCGGGGCTTGGATACACCATTGTTCGCCCTGGTCCCTTGCAGGTACAATTTTGTGTCATTTGTTCGTTATGTCTTTATATCAGGTTGTCAATTTGCTCGAGCCATGCAAGTTAGTGTATAATGCTGAACTGGTGTGTTCCAGGAAGAACCTGGTGGGCAGCGTGCTCTCATCTTCGATCAGGGAAACAGGATATCACAGGTACATGATAAGATATTGTTTGGTTTTTTTATGGATCAATGAATCACTGCAATTATCTAAAATTAATTTTATTGTTTAATACAGGGAATAAGCTGTGCCGATGTGGCAGATATATGTGTGAAGGCGTTGCATGATTCAACGGCAAGAAACAAGAGTTTTGATGTGTGTTATGAATATGTTGCAGAGCAAGGGAATGAGCTCTATGTATTGGTAAGCTAAGCAGATGGGAAGGTGGTTCAACCTTAAAATGCAGACAGAAGTATTTAATAGCTGTTTCTGTTTGCTATGGTGCAGGTGGCACATTTGCCTGACAAAGCCAATAACTATCTGACTCCAGCTCTCTCAGTCCTGGAGAAGAACACTTGAAACATTCAGTGTATAGAAGAGGCCTCTAATTTGAAAATATATATTTCTTTTCTTTTCTTTTCTATTCTTTATGTGTAATCATGTTATGACAGTTGCTTGCTTATTTTCTAAATAAACAAGTATTGAGGTGTAAATTGCAATTTTGGTAGGTTTGTCTTTTATAAAGCATCAGATTCAGGACTCTTCACTTTGTATATTTGTATAAAAATTCAGCCCCAGTTTCTAGCTGCGCTTAGTTAGAGGTGATGTGAATGAGGCACAAATTTCTTATATGTCACAAATCGGTCATGTTTGGGGCAAAGGGGAACACGACCATTCGGATGGGACATGAAAGGAGAAGATTGCATTGGCATTGCACGGTTAATCAATCATCAAACATTACCAAATTCCTCATCGCGTGAATATACTACTATCTTCTTTTTCTTGTCCACGACTGTGGCCCCTATCCATTGAAGAGGGACAGCTGGAAGTGGAAATCAGAAATATTGGATGCCATTGATATGATATTGGCCCCCCATCCCACTAAACATGTTCCCCCTAAATAATACACTTACTTTCAATGAAATTCCATACAATACCCTCATCATGGGCTTACTGATCGAACACAAAAAAATTGCACAACCAACAAAAGAATACATCTACTAGTTTCTTATAACAATATCAATATTAAAGCTAATCGAGCTCAGTGGTAAGGGATGATGGTTGGTGGCGGAGGAGAGGCGTACAACATACCTGCGAAGGGCAGGAGGGGCACGTTACGAGACTCTGCTGGTGGCGGTGGCGGTGGCGGTGGCGGAGGCACATTGGAGGTGTGGTGCTGGGGCGGCGGAGGAGATCCATGTGCGGGAGCAGGTTTATGTTGAGGTGGAGATGGGTAGGCAATGGGAGGGAGGTGACGGATATTGAAGCATTGGTGGTGGTGTTTGACAATATGGTGGAGGCGGAGGTGGAGGATGTTGTACGGGCGGCGGTGGAGGAGACGTTAATAACCCAGCTGTGGTGGTGGTGGTTGCAACCAAAGAATGGGTCCAGGTTGAGTGGGGGGAGGCGGATGAGGAGGAGAAGATGGAGATGGATTGGAAGGCGGTGGAGGTGGAGGTGGAGGTGGAGATGGAATACTGCGGCGGCCCCTTCTTAGTGCTGCACGAGGCGGCGGGGGTGGAGGTAGAGTCCCAAAACGAAGACTGCCTCTACTGGGGAAGGGCAAGCCACCACCTGATCTGGTGCCGCAGTCGGCGGGTCGTGCGGCTTCCGAGGAGCACTCCCTAGAAAACCTCTGGTCCGGTCTGCCAGCAATGCAGTTCTCGCGGTCGTCGGAGAAGAGGCACTCGGTTGCCTCCCCGTTCGGGGGCTGCGTCTGGTCGTCGTCGCCAAAGGCAGCAACAGATGGGGAGGGCGATGGGAGGAGGAGGAGGAGGAGGATGGAGAGGGAGTAGCAGTAGAGAGGGGGAGGATGCATGTCAGCCACCACCACCCTGATAGATTGTTTGAGATGGATGGGTGCTGCCTTTAGCATTAGCATTAGTAGTAGCCGTTGGAAACAAAGACTTCGTGGTTGAAGTCACAAACAAAGCGCATGATTTGGATCTTTACATCTTGATAGGTACTGAAGAAAACAAAAATCCATGATATGGAGAAATACCTTTTGAAGTTCAGATTTTCAAGTGCTCTTGATCACCTCCTCTGATCTTGCTTCAATGGTTGAACCTCTTCTATCACGTTTGATATACACTTGGAGAAGATCTCATAAAGAAAAACCCCCTCAGGCACCCTTGCCTCTCATCTGCTTTCTTTGATGAGTTAAGTGTGTGTGTTCACTGTAGGACTGCAACTTGGGTCGGGTTGAATCCGAACTCGACGGGTTAAACCTGATTTTTACATGGGTTGAATTGACCAAATCGGGTTCGGGTTCAAGTTGGCTAATTCGGATTGACTCACAAATCAGGTTGGGTTCGGGTTGGCCTCACTCACAACCCGACCCAACCCGAACCCGTAAACTAATAGTTAAAAAAAGATAATGGCCGTTCATTTTGTAGCTTCTAATATGGGTAGTCTAAATTTTAGATAAACCAAGCTAATCTTACGGGTTGGGTCGGGTTAATTTATTTAATTTACACATCATGTTAAAAATTCAGGTTAGGTCGAGTTGGTCCAATTCGGGTTGAAAATCGGGTTGGGGTCGGGTTAGTCCAATTCGGGTTAGGTCGGGTTGGTTCAGGTTGGGTTCAGGTTGGTCCAATTCGGGTTGAAAATCGGGTTGGGTCGGGTTAGGGTTGAGTACTTTGGAATTCGGGTCGGGTTCGGGTTGGGGTCAACCCGAACCCAACCCGCCCGAGTTGCAGCCCTAGTTTACCATATCAAGGGCTCATAACATGTATTCTCATCAAAGACATTAAATTGACCATAACACCCTTGATACTCAAATAAACAAGTTAAAAACTAATAACCTCTCATCAACCATACTCATAAATAAATTGGGCAACCTTAATTAACTGCTTAAACGCAAATCCCTACTCGTAAAGTTATGCAAGAGTTAAATGTGATTCTCTTTAAAATAAAATTAAATTGCAAAAGATAAAACATTGATTAATTAAGCCATAAATACTAACAATAGCCTAGTAGGCTTTTGTGATGGTGGGTTTATTTGTTGGGGGCGGATATACCCACACCCTGATCTGTCTCACCCCCATTTAAACAGATCCCACCCCTTGTACCTTTCACCCCCCAAGTTTTCAAAGATACACACTTCCCACACCAAACTAAAATACAAAAATCCAGTTCAACATGGAGGAAGCCAAATCTAGCTCATTATATTCGACTACTTGTATGTCGAATGGGTTTCAGAAAAGACCAAACTTTCTGACCCAATTCGGCTGAATACTTATCATTGGATGTACCCCAGTTCAACAAGGGGATAATTGATCCCAGTTCAATACTTTTGACCACTTCTATGTCGAATGTGTTCTAGAAAAGATCAAACCCTGTTACTAATTTTTTGACAATTAAGGATGATGTTAACATCCCAATTTGACTTTGTATATGTCGAACCCCACTGACATTGGCACTCACCTGTATAAGAAGTTTAGTGATTGTCAATTATCCCTACATATAGAAACATATAGACAAGAGATATCTTAACACACAAACATTGTTTTCATTGATATGAAACACAAAATTTGATGACATTGTTCAAACATTATTGATAGTGAGGGTACACACACCCAGACAAAAACCACCCAACATATAAACACACACGTCGTTTCTACCACCTCATCTCCCTTTAAATCGTCATCTCTTGCTTCCTCTTGTTCAATATATGACACCATTGAACTAGATGGTGCATCTTTGTCAAGTCTTTTTGATTAACGTCTTTGGAGTGAGGCAGTTTGATGAATAAGTTGCTTTGGAGCCATACTGTACAAAACACTAAAGCTTGATCAACCAATGTTACAAATATATCACAATTCCACAAATGCTATAAAGCATTCTAAAAAAAAAAGAATTCAATTAACCATTTTTAATGAACATGTTCCATTTATTTTTTTATTTGACACAAACACTAGGTTTTTAGATAGTCAAAGAAAAAAATTTCACTTTCCATTATTTTCCCTTACTTTTCCTTTGGCACAAACACACCTCTAACCTCTTTAATCCCAATCTATCTAGTTAACCCACGCTACATCTGATAATTTGTTATGATTTTTATTTGAAATTTTCTTAGTTCAGCTCTATTGCATACATTGTATGAATTGCATTGATATATTTTTTTGATTTTTGTGAGAGTGAATAATCTCACCTTATATGTGTCAAACAAATATGAGTAGATGACCTTTCGAATGGCGATGAACATTGATTTGAACATCAGGAGACGCGGGGTGCTTGCAAAACCTCACCAATGCTCAAGTCAGTGGGTAGAATAACATATGTGTATCTCTTAGTTATATTTAATCTTTATATTAATTATTCGAATTTAGGGCTAATACGCCATTAAGGCTTTCAAATTCTTTTTTTTTTCTTGGTGATGTATCAGACGTTAAAATCGTCTTGGGCATTGTTCACAATCCCCATTATGGCTGATGATTCTATTTCCTAGTAGGGACTATTACGTGGAGTGAAGTCATTGCCAGCTTATTGGATCTATCGATCGATCAATGTGATCAATCGGCCGATTGAGCCTATATGATTGATCGCACTCGATCGAACAAATGAATCCAATCAAACAAAGTGATCGACGCTCTGGATGGGTTTGATTGAGATTATCAATCGATCGGGCAACTAATCCTGATGTGACTCGTTTGACATTGGTGGGATCAATCATATTGATGAAGAGCTCTACTACACAGTCCCCATAAAATAAGCCTCACTCATAGATTCTATGAGTTGTCAAATTTCTATTGGCTGTCTAGTTGTCCTTTATAAAAAGGTAAAAAATCAAAGTACAGAACTACCTCTATTTCGAACCGTTTTTTCTAATACATATCCACCACTTAAAAAAATATTACAGTCAACCTACTCATCATCATCGAACGGCGTCACCACTTTTGGATTCCTTTCGTCACTCTCTATCATATGAGAGGTTCGACTACTTTTTGGTCCTCCTCCGTATTCCACATTTTTCAACCATCGTATCTACTTTTTGATAAATGTAACTGACTTTTGATAAAATATTAAGATCATATAAAAAATCAGTTACATTTCGTGCATATAATTTAGTTTCAAAATATATTGCACAAATAGTTCAATTAACTGAATTTTATTGTTTAAGGCATGCAAATATTTGTTATATTTCAAATACATAACTAGCTTACAAAATATAATGCATAAATGTTCATATTAGTTTGAAAATGTAACACAACCATATACTAATATAAAATCAAAACTCTATCAAATCATTCAAAAAACATATTTAACATCAAACACCAGATTCAAAGAAAAAATTATAACCAAAAGTCATATCAAAGGCTACCATATTTAATATGGAACACCAAATTCAAGAACAAATTGTAATAAATATAAAAAAAATAATAAGAAGGTCATACATGAATCAACAGACATTGAAAACGATAGCCAAATCGGTCAATTGCACAAAAAAAGCTAGTTACATTTGTGAATATAACTAACTTTGCACATTGAAAACGATAGCCAAATCGGTCAATTGCACAAAAAAAGCTAGTTACATTTGTGAATATAACTAACTTTTACAATATATTCATATAACAAAACAGTTACATTCATAAATTTAACTATTTATAAAAAGTGTATAAATATACAAATTAGTTTGGAATGTAATTATCTTTAGAAAATTAATGCATATAAGTCTAGTAAAATTGAGAATATGTAACGGACATTAAATATTAACAATAACATTCCAGATACAAACTTCAACATCAAAACACCAGATCACAAAAACATGTAAAAAAATATCACATAAACTAATGCAATTGGTTTATCAGATACATTTGAAATGTATCTGAATTTCAAAAAAACGGTGGAGATAGAGGTTGAAGGAGGTGGAGACTGGAGGAAGGCTTGAAAGGTAGTCAAACCACCTCTCATGTGATAGAGGGCGACGAGAGGAATCCAGAGGTGATGATGTTGGTCACCAGAGATAAACAGGTAGACCGGAATAAATTTTTTAAGTAGTAGATGACTTAGGAGGGTATAAAAAGAATTTTGCATTTGCCTAACTGTCTCATTAATACGATAAATGTTAACCAAATTGAATTCAATGATATTATGAGTAATGTCATCAATGCCACCTCATGGGGCTTACATAGGCCTATGTAATGAGGCTTGTGAATAATTTTCCATTGATGAATATTGTTTGATGGAATGGTCAATCCGCCTAACATTGGCTATTAGACCGCCACGTGTTGGTCACCTCCGTCGTGATCAGTAAAAATATTCACAACATTAATGACATGATAACATTAAAATATAGGGATTTTTAGTTTTAAGTCATTGTAAACTATATAATTTAGCGATCGATCTCTCACTTCTTCATATTTAGGTTTTAGTTCCTACATTTAAATAATAATTTAGGAATATGTCCCTTCCAGAGATTAAAAAGCAAACTAAATAATTTAGTAATAGATCCCTCCCAGGTAGGGGTGGTAAACGAGCCGAACGAGCCGAGCTTTGACCTGCTCAGGCTCGGCTCGGGATCGAGCTTCATTTCATGTTCAAGCTCGGCTCGTTGGGCTCGTGAAAAACTCGGTTGAAGCTCGGCTCGGCTCGTTTGTTAAACAAGCCAAACTGAAGCTCGAATCAAGGCTCGGCTCGGGCTCGTTTAGCTAAAAAAAAACCTTTTTTTAGCATTTGAAAAGTCACATTTCACAAATCGCAACACCTTATACATGTGAAAATAACATAAGCTCGGGCTCGGTTCGGGCTCGGCTCGTTTCCCTTTTTTCTATTAAGTAAATGAGCTCGTCCAGGCTCGGGCTCGGCTCAGCTCGTTTACAAACCGAGCTTTAAAAATTGTTCAAGCTCGGCTCGTTTATCTAATCGAACGAGCCTGAATGAGCTTTAACCGAGTCGAGCCCGAGCTGCTCGACTCGTTTACCAGCCCTACTCCCAGGGACTAAAAAGGAACATATCTTTTAAATGTAGAGACTAAAACTTAAATATGAAGAAATGAATGATCGATAGCTAAATCATATAGTTTACGGGAACTTAAAACTAAAAATCCCTAAAATATATCATGTGCGCTAATGACATAATAATTATAAATGAAGCTACATATTGAGATGGATGTATCATCACCATTTTCAATTTTTTCTTCTCTAAAAGCCTACAAACATTTGTTAATATGGTCAAAGGCATTACATCCCAATGATAGTCCCTATAAACCATTGAAAGTCATTATATTCACTATAAGCATCATGAAGTCATATTAATACTTATAAAAAATCAAATTGCTCCGGTGTCCACCATCATCACCCCCCCCCCCCCCCCCCCCCCCCCCCCCCATCCTCCCTGAGCAGTTCCATGAATCCAAGAATCCCCGATCCCCGGCCGGGATTGTCAGGTCGAAACACACGAGAAACCCGTTCACCTCGCCCTCCTCGCAATATGTTTGCATTCATAACAAGCATCTATAGAGCAGGTCATCGAGTTGGATGCCCCTCAGTCGCAACACAAAATATCATTGTGAACCAACAAAGAATTAATTTTTTTTAATTATACGTATACTGTTAATATGATTATGTTGACATTTAAATGAAGGCAAATATTGGATGCAACTTTGTTTACATCCCTAACACTCAATTTAATTTTTTTTTTAAATAGTTATTTCATCTATATATTTATATATATAAAAAATAAAATATATATACTCAAAAATCTTCTAATGGTAAAATATATATACCATTGAATAATTATTGAGGTTGAACAATTATCGAGATATATTGGAGGGGCAGAAATTTAGCTTACTGAGTTCGGGTAAGCGTAATCGGATCCGATCACTCCCGTTCTCTTCCGCCTGGTTTCGTCGTCTTTCACTGGGGAGCACTTCCTTGAACGTCGTGGACACAGGGAGGCAGGGGCGGAACCATAAATGACATCAAGGGGGGGCCATCAAATCTCATTATTTCCATTGCAAAAATTAGAAAAAAAAATTTAAAATTGAAAAAATGAATATGAAGAAAATAACTTATCACAAACAAATATAGAGATATTTTTCAAGTTTATATTTGGGTAGAAATTTTAAGATCTAACTTTTAAAAGAAACTGAAAGATTCAATATAGAAAACATAAAAAATCAAAATAAACAAAAAATCGGTAAAAAAACCAAATCAGTAATTTTTCAACCCTTCAAAAGCAGATGCTAATTACTAATATTCCCTTGAAAACGAAGCTTTTCACAATTTTTTAAAATAGATTCATGCCTCCAAATCTCAAAATATTATTACGCAATTGATCCATTTTATAACCCTTTTTTCATTTGTCATGTTTAACGTAGTATATAAAATTAGTTAACTCAATATATATTTCACTATCATAAGTGAGTATAAATACAGATAAAATAATTTTTTGTTTGGTTGTGTTTTGAATTATTCTCATTGGTAAGCGTAATAATAAATGTTTTGTTGTTTTGGTAAAATGTTAATAAAGTATGGATAAAGATTTATAAAAGGTAAAAAAATAATGATAGTTGATTTGACAGGTGATTTATAAGAGGTGATAACAGTTGATTTGACAGTGATCCCACATATTCTTTGGATGGAATAACCTTGTATAACTTTAATTCTAGGGGTTAATTGAAATCCGTATACCACTTTATCAGGGTTTATTCTGACATACTTTATCCGGGGTTATCCGAGGTAAACAAACACACAATTTTTGTTATCCGGGGTTATCCGGGTTTATCTCTCCATATACAATACTATAGAAACCATAAATTAAAGATATGCATTTATTTCATATAAGTATGTATTTCATTTTTTATAAAAAAAATTTAATATTCTTCATTATATAGGTATATACTCAAAAAAATCAAATGTACGATGTTAACCATGATACATGACAAAAAAAATTTCATGTAAATAAATTATACGCTGCTTATAAAATGCTTTCTATTTATAATCACTCAATACCATATAAGCCTATGGTTTTGTTATGAGTGTTTCTACTATTTATAACGCCCCCTATATATTCCATATTATACATGGCTCATTTCGATTAATTATTAATGTCCTTTTTTTTAATGTCCATTATTGGAATAAAATCATACTTCATGCGGGCCATGCACACCCCTAGAGCTATTGGAATAACCCATACTTCTTTTAACATCATCCTATACATGTGTATATGATTCATGGCTTGGGCCTTGGGGGGGGGGGGGGGGGGGGCCTGGGCGGCTGGACCCCAGCCCGCCCCCTGGTTCCGCCCCTGCAGGGAGGTGGGGACCTGTGGAGGATCATTTGACACTCAAGTTAGTTAAGATGGTCGAAAGAGAGTTTTTAAAAAAAGAAGTTGTGTGTACCTCTTTTGTGAGGAGTTCCTTCCTATTTATAGATGATTCCAGATGATATTAGGGTTTCTGATTGACCTCTTTCCATCGGACGGACGAGAATTCATCAGTCATTAGTGGGGGGACACAAATAAACTTTTAGGATCTGGTCAATTAAGGGTTGACATATATACCCATATTTAGTTGGGATTTGGTGGACATAGTCAATGATGACTTGATTTGATGATATATATTGGTATCGATTGAATTTGAATGTTAATAATTATTAGTTAATGCAATATATTAAAAAAGGTCAAGGGAATATATGATTGGATAAGTACTGACTCAGAAAGTGATCGTTGGATTCGGGTGGGTTAACGGGTCTAGCTCGACCGGTTCGGCCCAGTTACGCCATGGGCCTGCTGGATCCGGCCCGCGTTGGTAGGCTATGGAAATTTGTCGCCCACATATATCATAACGATTATGAAAACTGAGTAACGTCACTCTTAAATTATTATTATTATTGTTTTTTTTATCATTTGTCCAATGCAAGCCAAATATTACAAAAAGAATTTGGATAGGAATTCTTTGAAAGGGCTAAAAAATAATCTCTGCCACGAGACTCCCAAAGTTAAGGACCCGACACGCACCTGGGCCGGGCGGGCAGTGCATCGAGGCGGACTGGGGGAGATGTTTATGGGCCGATGAATGACCACACGATCCATGATCCATCCCTACGTCATCTAACTCCAAAAACCCTAATAAAAACCTCCCATTCTCAAAAGGGAGGAAAAAAAAAACCTAGATTTTTGATTACCTGGCTCGTATGGCGACGGCGCTATACCTTCTGTTCGAGTCGGCGTCCGGGTACTCGCTGTTCCACGCCAACGGTATCGATGAGATTGGTCAGAACACCGAGGCCGTTAAGAGCTCCGTCGTTGACCTCACCCGCTTCGGCAAGGCAGTCAAGCTTCACGCTTTCCAACCCTTCTCCTCCGCCCTCGACGCCCTCAACCAATGCAACGCCGTCTCCGAAGGTCTCCTTCTTTCAACAGCCCTTCTTTCTTCTCTTTGTTGTGTTGTCCTCTTTGATCCCTTTATATTTATATTTCTTTCCATTTGCCGAATGAATGCTTCTTTTTTGTCCTCTTTTTTTTTTTTTTTTCGTTGCTTGGTTCATGAATGGAGGAATTATTAGAAAATGCTCAAGTTAGATCATGGAGGACCGATTTAAATGATTCATGTGCATATTTTAGCTGTTGCATCTTATTACTGGCCATTTTATTTTAAAGTATAAATAGGAACCCATTTCTCCGCCATTTGTAGTTGCTCTGTATACTTTTCAGTTGTTTGCCTTGTTACAATTATTGGTTTTTTGGGATTCTCATCCATTTTGACAAGTTCCTCGCGTCAATCATTGTTCCAAGTCCATGTACCATTGACTGACTATGCATTTTGTCATGCTTCAAGTTCTAGTGCTCCTCACCAGATGCCCACTGATACTTGTTTTGCTGGATATGTAATCCATGCATGCACAATATTCTCTTTATAGAGAGTATTATTTTCTGGCCTTTTGTTTCAACAAAGATTATTATTTTTTGAAAGATCAGTCACTGAAAGCCTCACATTGTGATCCATTAGAAACTAATAAACTTGATATTCTATCAATGACTTGTTGTTTATTGGACTTTTAGGGATCCTTACGGATGAATTGAGGAACTTTCTGGAACTCAATTTCAAAATCAAGGAAGGAAAGAAGCCCAAATTTAGCCTTGGACTTGCTGAGCCAAAGATAGGATCTCAGATCTTTGAAGTCACAAAGATACCTTGTCAAAGCAATGAGTTTGTTCTTGAACTCCTCCGTGGCGTGCGTTTGCACTTTGATCGATTTATCAATGATCTGAAGGTTTGCAGAATTTATATAGTCACCCATACTCTTGACATATACCTTTTTTATTCTCCATTGTCGTCGGTTCTGATATGACTTCTCTCGCATTGTCCAGCCATCAGACTTGGCAACAGCCCAGCTTGGACTGGGCCACAGTTATAGTCGAGCAAAGGTGAAGTTCAATGTCAACCGGGTTGACAATATGGTTATTCAAGCAATCTTTCTTCTTGATACTCTTGACAAAGATATCAACTCCTTCTCCATGAGAGTCAGGTTTGTGCTGCTAATTCTATACCTTTTTCCCTTTTGTGACCCTCATTGTCAAAATCTGAAGGCATAGTTTCTAATGTAAGAGTGGCTGTTTAGCTTCATCTATAACACAAAGGCCATTTGATGCTGGAAATATATTTATGAAAAGAACTCAAGTGAACTTTGCTTACTCATAAGCGACTAGCATATACTATTGGCGAGAAAGTACATTAATTACCATAGTTTAAAAACATGTGTGGACCCTATATGCGGTGGGGTTTGCATACAGTACATGCGGCAACACATTGTATATTTTATTTTTAAATTTTTTTTCTAGTATATGGGCATTTGAACCCTGTTTGAACGGAATTCGAATGCCTAGGGGCCATTTGAATCCTGCTCGAATTGGGTTCGAACGCGTAAAAGCCGTTTGAATCCTGTTCGAATTGAGTTCGAACACATGAATGACCGTTTGATTTCTCATTCGAGCTGGGTTCGAACGCCTGATTGCACATGACCGCATATGCCCGCATGACGGTATGTGCGACTGCACTTTGAACTATGTTAATTACTATCGGCAAGAAGTTAATTAATCAATTTATTTTCTTATGTGCCTTTTTCACTTGGTGATGACTGGATAGCTTACATATGCATTGGCAATTTTATGGAATACACTGCTGGATTTTGAAGTTTCACTGTCCTGCAGTTATGATTAATGAAAGGGTCAGAGAAGAGCTACATCATGATAAAATTTGATTTTCTTGATAAGCTGCGTATCTAATCAAGTTTGCATGCTTGTGCAGAGAATGGTATTCTTGGCATTTCCCCGAACTTGTAAAGATTGTAAATGATAATTACTTATATGCCAAAGTGGCTAAATTTGTGGTGAACAAAGCAGAGTTGAGTGAAGACCATATTCCTGGTTTAGCAGACATACTTGGCGACGAGGATAAAGCTAAGGAAGTTGTTGAAGCTGCTAAAGCATCCATGGGTAGGTTTTCTCAAAATGTTTCCATTTTAAAATGGCCTTTTCCATTTCAGTTCTTTTAACTTTGTTTTGCCTTTCAGGACAGGATCTGTCTGACATCGATTTAATTAATGTCAAGCAATTTGCCCAGCGAGTGATGGATCTGTCTGAATATAGGAAAGATCTTTATGACTATCTTGTGAAAAAAATGAATGATGTTGCACCAAACTTGGCTGCTCTGATTGGAGAAGTTGTTGGTGCCCGCTTAATTTCTCATGCTGGTAGTCTTTCAAATTTGGCCAAATGCCCATCTTCAACTCTTCAGATACTTGGAGCTGAGAAAGCACTATTCAGGTTCTTGTCATGGCTGCAAACTGTCAAATTCACATTGACTACATGATTTCTTTCATTATTATACCTTAATGGTGTTTCCTTCTCCAAATGGGGTGAAGACAGTTTGAATTTAACCTATGCATAGAACACTCATCCTGCTTGATTATATCATGGATGCAGAAAACAAGGATGTCCATCACTCATGTAATTTAATTCGAAGGATCTGACATATATTTGAAATGGACATGTGCACACTGAATTTTCGCAGTGGCACAGATATTAATATATTAACCAACAAGCATTTTTTCCTTGATTTAAGTTTTCACGTAATCATAGCTTTCTTGCTCAAGTCTGAAGCTTCATATCATGGTTGGATTATTTTTATAATTGTCGATGGTTGTTGATTGTTTTGTTTTCTTTCTTTTCCTTTTTGATTTTGGGGATGGTAATTTTTATGATATGCTAGAAGCCTAGAAGAAATGGACATATTACGAGCATTTGGTTTATGCATTGCAGAATGAACACCACTGCAACAAGGCTGTAAAAAATGCAAAATAAAATGATGACACGTCACAATACTCCATTAGGGAATATCCAATTTAATTAAATCAGGGGATGAGCCTCTTTGGTCATGGATTCCATATAGGAATCCATTTTTGGCACAGTTTGGCCTCATCATTTATGTGCTGGTTGGCATGTGTGATAATTTCTTCTCTTGTAATATGTTTGTCAACTTCCATGTGAGCAGAATGATGCCAAGCACCACAATATCAGTTGGTGATGTTGGTGGTACTTTGGGTGTGACTATTTTCTAATGCATTGCTCTTCTTTATCATTGATATAACCTAATATTTCCAGATATTTCTGTGTAAGTTTCACAATTTATGACTATCACCATATATTTGCTGATATATCTAGGGCACTGAAAACTCGAGGGAATACCCCAAAGTATGGACTGATTTTTCACTCCTCTTTTATTGGCCGTGCATCTCAACGAAACAAGGGCCGCTTAGCTCGTTATCTTGCGAACAAATGTTCTATCGCAACCCGCATTGACTGCTTCTCAGGTTGTGTCAGATTACTATATCAAGCTGAGCTTATCCTTTGCCTCAATTTGATTTGTTTGATTCTGTTTCTGTGTTATTTGTTGCATTTATATAGCCATTAACAGGTGATCTTTTGAAACAGAGGCACGTACCACTGTTTTTGGGGAGAAGCTTCGCGAACAGGTTGAAGAGAGATTGGATTTCTATGACAAGGGTATTGCAACTAAAAAGAATGTTGATGTCATGAAAGCTGCTATAGAGAGTGCTTTGACCAAGGGGGGAACAGAAGATGGAGATGGTAATCTCGGTTCCAGTCACTTTTTTGTGTCAATTTATCATCTAATCCATTGTGTTATGCTAGAAAACTGATTTATCAGTTTGTAACCTTGTGCTGCATGTGCATGCTTAAGTGATTCTGGCCGAGGGATATTTGTAGTAAAGATGGATTAACCTATGATCTATCACCTATCAGATGGTTTAACCTATGAATTCAAATTATTGTATATTGTATTATAATGTATTTGTTCCTCCCCTTAGTAAAACCCCTATGTGGATTGTTAATGTCTCATCATGTATATTTGCAAAGCACATGCCATTCATAAGTATTTTTGAAAATGGTATGTATTGTCTCTGCAATTGCCATTAGCTTATTTCTTTTTTTTTGTCTGCCCTGCAGAGGGCCGAGAGGCTCAGATGGATATTGAAAATGGGGCTACTGAAATGTCATCAAAAAAGAGCAAGAAGAAGAAATCCAAGCATGGGGCAGCTGATGGGGAGCCTATGGCTGAAGATAAATTGATTGATGTTGGTAATGGAGATGTTCCCCCTGAGACTGGAACCAAAAGGAAGAAGCACAAACTGGCAGAGGATGGTCATGTCTCTGAGTCAGTGAATGGAGTTGATGGGTTGGCTGTGAAAGAGAATGGAACTGGCAAAAAGAAGCTTCACGAAGAGGCAGATGGGGTTGGCACTCAAACTGCTAGTGAAGTGAAGAAGAAAAAGAAGAAGGTGAGGAGTGAAGAATGAAATCCCGGTGTGTTGAGTAATGTGGGCCTAAATTTTGTTTGCTTTCGGTGGCTAGTTCAGCTTGAACTTTATATGAAAGATTGTAGTTTTATTATGGATCTATATATATTTAATGTGCGGTTTCCATCTATTATGCAAGTTGGTTGGAAGGGTGCAAATTCTGAGGCATCAAGGTTCACATTGGCTAGCAATATCCATGTTTGCTGTGCATCTTTATTCCATGTGTGCCTTGTAAGCTTCCAATCGGGGGTAATGATTTTTCTAAAGAAAGGTGTGGCCTGCGTGCATGTCTGGACATATTATTTTCCTATTCAGAAAGCATGAATCAGCAGACAAGCCTAGAAATGATTGTGGATCGAAAGCCCACAGAAACTAGCTCAGGCCGTTGGGATTCTCAAGGCTAGATCTTTGCCAATTAACTTTGGTAGTGCCATCCATATTTCCCTTTCGGTGCTTTTGAGACTGCACTGGGTGTATGTCGGCACGTTAACAAGGAAAATAATGTTTTAACTCATTTTTCTTACCGTGTGGGCAGGGGAATAGTGTACGGATCGCGTAATGACCATCCGATCGCATAATTTTGTCATTGGGCGGTCTAATTTTTGTAGATTTTTATTGGTAAGAGTATCGAAAAATTACAGTTTTGGGAGACACCTGATATGTGTGTCAATAAGGGATATATATATGTAATTTAAATGGGTATATGCGTCAGTAAAAAAAATATATACTTCATTAAAGATATTTTTTATCATGTAATATCTTCAATAAGACTTTTTAAAATACACTCAGTCTATTAAAAGTATACATTATTGTAAAGAGCACTCAAAATTTAACGATCATTTGAAAAAGAAAGCGTATTCCTTCATTCCGTGCAAACTGTACTCAAAGGAGGGGTAATCGGCCAGCCTTAAGCTAAGTCAAATGTTCACCAGTAAGGCACCATCCCTTGCTTGGCGAGGTGATAGAATTGCACCCGCTTAACCCGCTTGACCTAGGTTCAATCCCCAGTATGACCCCTCACCCCTTTGTGGGAGTAATAATATATATGTATTGTAAAATATGGGCATCATGTCCTGTTGCATTATACCTACCTCTTACGGGCCTTTCTTTATAAAAAAATAACAATAATAATAACAATAATAAAAAATTTGTTCACGCATTGGATTGACGCCAAATTTTTTTTCTTATATTATAACTAATTAAACAAATGACTTAAACAACTGTACCAATGCGTTCTCAGCTCCCAAGACTTCTGACTGCAGGAGAGAGAAAATAATTAATTTAGTTTGATGATGTAAAGGAGTGGGTGTACAGTGGTCAGTGGGTGTTGGTTGTGGTGTCTGTTGTCAAGATTTCCATTGCATATATTATTTTTTTAATAAAAGAGAAAAAATGGGTATACCGTATCACCCAAATCCCATCCTAAACCCAAATCACACACAAAGTTATGGTTTCGTTTCTTTGACCATTTTTACAAGAAAGACTTCAATGTTTGAAAAACATTAATTTCCCACTGGAATGGGATACCTGCAGATGGTGGACTTGTCTTTCGTATTTACGGTAATAAAGAGGGCGCTTGCTTTGTCCAATCCGTTTCACACACACTGAAGGATTATTTCAAAGTTATTTGGTACACCATCTTTGACCTCAATTACACCTTCATGGTGCGGGCACTTCTGATCGATATTTTTTTAGGACCAATTAATTAATGCACACGCCGTCAAGCCGCCACCCCAGACCCCATGGGAGAAGAAGTCGTCATCAATATATATATATATCAACCCTCCTATTTTTTCCATGCCTCTTGACCAAAATAAATTTTTTACCCCTGCTTTTTTATACTTTTATTTTTTTATTCCTCTCACTACCACCTCACATTATATTTGAACTACAGTTTTAATTACTATAAAATTAATTATAATTCATGTAACCTGTATTGATTTTTTTACATCTTTTGAACCTGTTTTACAAAGAAGTGATTTGTTTATGTAAACTGTGGAAAAAAAAGTCATGATTTCATGGTCTGCATCTGCTTATTTAGCCATTTTAATTGTTGTTGAACCTGGTTATCATGTTTCCTCAGCTCCTTAATTAGCAGATCTTTGGATTTTCCTCCCTCCCTCTTTTTTTTTCTGCTTCCCCTTCATCTCTTCTGTCACCTCTCTCTTTTCTTCTTCTTCCTCCTTTTTCTTTTTCTTTTTCCCCTTCCTCTCTTCTACCACATCTAGCATGGAAAAAATAGGGGGCTCGATCCATGGGCATTTGGACAATTTTTCCTATAATATAACACTTCTTCTACTTAAGACTATTTTTAAGAAATAGGTTAGCTAATTAAAATATTTTTTTATGAAAAGTTAATCCAAATATTAAAATATCACTTTATACATCAACTACACCTTCATTTACTATATCTACATTTAGTTTATTGTTGTTCCAATAAACTAGCTAAATAATTTAGTCAAAATAATAGTGGGCGTCCACTCACTCAACCCCTCAAATATATATTTTTTAATTATTTAATGAGATCAGTAAGGTGATGTCCACATTTGGCTAGCTAAAACACTAGCCATGGTTAGTTTGAAAAATAACACATGACAAGTGAGGCCCACATTTAGCTCATTTTTAACATCTAAATTGGAGCAATATTTTTTCATGTTATGTGATAAATTTACACTAACATGTTAGTTAACATATCCATTAGGGATACTATAAGTTCCAAAATTTAAGACCTATTTGTATGTCCTTTATTCACTAATTGCCTATTTGACTTCTTAAAAAGGTTGAAAATACAAAATATAATACTGCCTTTATTTTAAATTTGAGTTTTTCACTCCCAATACAATACTCTTTTTGTAGTAAAATTCTTTTTTTACTGTATTAAGTCATCTGCCACTTCAAAAATTTATTCCAACCGACCTACTCATCTCCGGCGAACAGCATCACCACCCCTGGATTCCTCTCGCCAACCTCTATCATATGAGAGGTGGTTTGACCGCCCTTCGAAGCCTACTCCAGCCTCCACCTCCTCTGACCTCACCTCCACTTTTTTAAAAAAAAAGTTAGATACATTTCAAAATGTATCTTACTTTTAAAAGAAAAACAAAATATATCTGACAAAAAAAAAACATAAAATATAATGTATATAATGATTAGATACATTTGGAATGTAACTGAATTAAAAAAAAAAACAAACATTGTTTATAAACACAAATAAAACATAAAGTATAGTGCATATAAAGTTCAAATATATTTGGAATGTAACTTAACTTTAATTAAAAAAAAAACATAAACCGTCAGAAGGAACACAAAAATTCCAAAAATATAATGCATATAATGTTCAAATACATTTCTAAGAAAATAAATCTGACAAATATAATTGATTTTCAAAACAACAAACAAATACTGTTCAAAATCACACTAAAAACAGAGTATAATGCATATAAAATTCAGATACTTTTGAAAATGTAATTGAATTTTAAACATTTAATAAAAAAACATAAATTACATAAAGTCACAAAAATATAATACATATAATGTTCAGATACATTTCTAAAAGAATAAATCTAACAAATGTAATTTACTTTCAAAACAACAGATAAAAATTGTTCAAAATACAATGCATATAGGATTCTGATACATTTAAAATGTAACTAACTTGTGAAATAAACAATTGCAGTTCGATATCAAATTAAATAGCATTGAGTATAATACGTATATATAAAATTTAGTTAGATTTTAAATGTATCTGAATTTCAAACAGTAGATTCAAATATCAACATTATATTCAACAAAAAAAAATTGTATATAAGCAGGTGATTACACCAGTGAAAAACATGAAAAAACAGGGTTCAAACCTGAATTGATCGACATCGATGAATTATAATCAAATCGAACGAACATAAAAGCAGTGGCTGACGATCCTCCAAATAAATAAAAAAATTGAATCTAGTATTCACATTATAAAATATACACGATTGAAATAACATATTCACATTATTTCGATCGGCTATTTGGTGTTTCGACTGTGTACAAAATTCTTCAATTGATGCAATATTAATTCGTTTCACATTGAAGAGATAAAAAGAAGTGGAATAAATATTATGGTTACAAACATGGAATAAACAGGGCTGTAACTACCTTCTCGATTTATAGGGATTAATTAACAAAAAAGCCAAATAAACCCCACAAGGGTGTACGAAGAATTGTATATATGTTAACTCTTGTGATGAAACTTATATTTTGGGACTTAAAAATCATTACTAACAATTTAATATAAATCTACTATATATTATATATACTCTGGGTTATTTATTTTCTAATCGTACGATTATATATCTATAATCAATGGATTACATTTTTATATTATTTTGCATGTTGGTTTAGATAGATGGTAGGTTTGTGATGGATGAATCATTATTGAACCAACTAGTGACGAGCCTCACTGATTGACTTTCCTGAGAAAGGCGAGAAAACCGCATCCTTCGGACATTTTCAAACTAATGATAGCAAGTCACGTAAAATAATAACCAAAGCAAAGCAATTTTATATTATTATCATATATCTGCAGACACGATATAGACATTAGTGCTACTGGGTGGAAGTGTCCTTTGTACATTAAAACAAAGAAATTTTTTTTTATATATACATGCTCACATTTGCATATATGCGCACACACTACTGCGTACATATAAACGAACACGAAGTTGTAGTACGTAGTAACAAGCAATTAATAAAATGAAATAATTAATTACGACAGTGCACGGAATTAAGCTGCAGGACGGCGCGCAGCGAGCTGGGAATGGAAGATGGATATATCATATGATGGAGAGAGATGAGAGACGGAGGTAATCGGGGGTGAGGGGCCTGAAGAACTGGGTGGCCTCGTGGTCGGCGTGAAGGAAGTCGAGGTGGCGCCTGGACATGTGAATGTAGACGATCCAATCACCCTCCCTGCTCATGCTTGGCATTGGCATCACGTATCCCGCGCTTCCACCCCATGGGAAGTGGTATGACCCGAACACCGGTCTTCCCCATCCGAAGTTCACCTTCTTTATTGGGAACCCCCTCCCTGATGACACCACCAACGCCGTCGACCCTGGGTCCTCTCCATACACGCTCGCCACAAACTGCTGTGGTCTCCTCGTCTCAACCCAGTCGATCAACCCCCTGAAGTGCTCCTTTGTTGTCGCCACGCTCAGGCTCTCGTGCACCGCGTCAGCTGCCTGGCTCATGCTCATCCTCACCATCTCGTCCACGGTGGCCTCCCCGTACGGTATCGACAACACGTTCCCAAAGTAGCTCTCCATCGAATTAGACGATGATGATTGCAGCCTCGACCGACCGTCCACGACTACCCCGAGCTTACATCGTCGTCTCTCAATCATATCATCAGTACCGGAGGAGGAGGTGCTCCTGGCGAGGATCTTCCACAGGAAGGCGCTGAAGGCCTCCATCTTGCTCCTCTTCTTGCCATTCGAGCTTGTTGCCTTTGACTGAAGCAGGTCCATGTCTTCGGAGGTGATGTAATATATGCGGTTGATGGGATCATCATCATCATGCTTGGGCTTGGCGCCTCCTCCTTCTCCTTTAGTTATTGGAGGTGGTGGAAGAGCCGCATAAAGTTTGTCAAAGGACGCAGCATCATAGTGGCTGGGGCGACGAGGGATGAGAAGGGAGCGGCGTAAGCAAGGGACGAGGGGTTCGTGTTTCGGGATAGCGGCTGTCTCAGCCCAAGCCACGAGGAACATGTTGGCTGAGTATGCATCCGCAACACGGTGATCGAAAGTGCATGCGACTACCATTCCCCCGCACTTGAGCTCCGTTGCCTGAACGCAGAGCACGCCGTCCTTCTTCTTTGAGATGAGCCCGTTCTCGAAGCAGATGTTGGGGTCATGCAGTTGGAGTTGGGAGAGTTCGACGTTGGCGTAGGCCTCGATGAAGTCTACGCCGCGGTTGCTGCAAACCAGTTCGGGTTCGCCAGCCAGGTTCATGACCACTTCCCCTGCGAGTGGGTAGTAGGCCACCAACACTTGAGCTAGAGACTTCTTAAGGGTCTCCATCATCATCATGGACGACGATGATCCTCCTTGTTGTTGGTAGCAGAAGAAGACGCTGAAGTCGATGGGAGGGAGGAGAAGGTCTAGGTTTGAGAATGGGAGCCAGTGGTCCTGCATAGGCAGAGCTGGGGCTACCGTTTTCTTCCGATGGATGATCACTTGGATTCCCTTCTCCACGACGACGCCCATCTTTTTATAAATGGATGGATGGTGGGAGATCAGGTGAGTAGCTATGGCTTAAGATGGATGGATGGAGGGATGAGGAGATGAAGCGATGGGCAGTGGGCTTTTTATAGTTGTAGCTGCGGGGTACTGCTTCCGGGTTGTTTCCAACAAAATAATATTAAAATGCATGAAACGTTCTGAGTGTCATACTTCTGTTGTTTTGTGGTGGTGGTGGTTGGGCATCGATATTAGAGTACAGTAAAAGTGAATGGACGCAATTGACTGACGTACTAATAATACAGAGTCAAACTAAAGAACGAATGCTTCCGTTCTTGGATGGTGGACTAGGTGGTGGCTGTTCTTACTTGTTTGTTTTATTATAGAATATATATATATATATATGGGTTCGGGTTTTGTTGTTGACTGACTGATCGCTGAATTTTTGTTTTTCTTGCCTGCGTTATTTTTTTCAATTAATATCATATTATTATTTTCAATAAGGATTCTCTCACTTCTTTCTATTTAAGTTTTAATCTTTCTATTTAAATGATATGTTCCTTTTTAGTCTATCAGAAAGATCTATTTCTAAATTATTTAGTTTATTTTTTAGTTCCTGGAAGGGACCTATTCCTAAATTATTTAATTTATTTTTTACTCCCTGGAAGGGACCTATTCCTAAATTATTTAGTTGATTTTTTAGTCTCTGAAATGGACCTATTCCTAAATTATCATTTAAGCGTATGTATTAAAACCTAAATATGAAGAAGTGAGAGATCGATCGCTAAATCCTATAGTTTAAAGGGACTTAAAACTAAAAATCCCAAATCAATTTCCTCACAACCCCGGTCGTCATATTTGATTAAGGCTGCGTTAGATAGCTTTTGCTGTTCAGAGAACTTTCATAAGATTTCTAAGGGTGAGTTTGACACTTTTTTTAAAGGATTTTAAATTTTAAAAAAATTGTAAATTAAAAGTTATTATCAAAATGATCAATTCAGCTTATATACATTATCATTACTACATTTATTCATTATTATTATTACATTTTATTAAAGGACCACGCTTCAAAATCTATGTGTCATAAAACATCCATCATTATTACATCGTAAAAGGTGTGTATAAAATAATTAAAATTTAAAAATAAGAGTGAGTGAGACGAATCCAGGCACCTAATCTGACCCCAAAGCGTGATATTCATGTCCCACACGCAATCAAAATTAATTTCTTCATAACCCCGGTCATCACACTTGATTAAGGCTGCGTTAGATAGCTTTTGCTGTTTACACAGTCAACAAACTTTCATAAGATTTCTAAGGGTGAGTTTGACACAATTTTTTTTAAAGGATTTTAACTTTTAAAAAAATTAAAAGTTATTATCAAACTGATCAGTTCAGTTTATATATATTATCATTACTACATTTATACATTATTATTATTATTACATTTTGTTAAAGGATTATGCTTCAAAATCTATGTTTCATAAAGTAGTCAACATTATTATATCGTCAAAAAGGTATGCATAAAACAGCTAAAATTTAAAAGTACGAGTGAAATGAGACCAGACACTTGACCTGACCCCAAAGCGTTCCAAGCTATTCATGTCCCACACACAATCAAAATTTCTTCACAACCCTAGTCTACACATTTGATTAATTTGGCACTATTTAATAAAGTGATTATGTTTTTAATTAAGTAGAAAGTTAAAAAAGGGTTGTTAAACGCATTTTAAAAAATAGATTTAATTAAAAAGCTAACTTACATACAACTTTTAATACAAAAATGAATTTTTAAAAAGCGAATAAAATGCGCTTTCCAGGAATCAAATTTAACCACTTTATTCAAAATTTTATTTTTTAAATGTGTTTTCAAACGGACTAAGGTTGTGATAGATAGCCTTTTCTATTCACGCAGTTTAACAAACTTTTACAGGTTCTAAGGGTGCATTTGGCACAAATCTTTTAAGGATTTTAACTTTTTAAAAAGTTTAAAATTAAAAATTGTTACTAAACATATCAGTTTACATATATCAACATTATTATATTTTGTTAAAGGGCTGTGTTTAAAAATCTGTATTTTATAAAGCAATAATTATCATTACATCTTTAAAAAGTGTACATAGAACAATTAAAAATTAAAAATAACTTTTTAAATTATATTTCAAACATACCCTAAACAATTGTGATCGTTGCCGCACCCACCGTTCGCAGCACCTAATCGCTATATATATATATATATATATATATATATATATGGCACCGATTATGTACGGCGGATGGCGGGTACTGCAGCGACATGGGCCGTCCAATTACGGGTCCATTGCATCCGACGGTGATGAACGATTCGCATCAGACCGTCGGATGCAATGGACCCGTGATCGGACGGCCCATGTTGCGGCCGCACCCACTTCGCCGCACATAATTGGTTTCCTATATATATATATATAGTGCTGCTATTGACAAATAATAAATATTTTATGAATATTTCGTTTGATTAATTAAAATAGTTTTGTGAGGTGAGATTGAGTTTCACCTGCTCATACCCTCCTGTGTAATAGAACTCTCTTCAATTTGACACTTTTTAAATAATTTTTATTTTTTCAGTTTTATATCTATTTTTTTTCTTTTTTCTGACCCTGTAGCTTCAATTTTCCAATCAGGATAACAATTATCTCCCAGTTTCTCAGATTAGAAAAAAGAAAAACAAGGGTATGATGCTTTAACCAGGTGTAAATTGTTGATTCTTAAGCCCCACGACGACGTGCGAAGTTACTTTTGTTGATGTTATGTGCCTTGGTGGTAGTTGTGGATATTAATTAACTAATATGGTACCCTAGCTGATACTGTCGGACATGCATTATTCGTGGAAAGAGAATGGGCGCAGCTGCATACCATTAGGGGTGGTAAATGAGTCGATCAAGCTGAATTTTTACATGTTCAAGCTCGACTTGTTTATAAACGAGTCGAGTCAAGCTGAGTTGAACTGAGCTCACGAGTCTCAACGAGCCTAGTGTTCTTCTTTATTTTAGGGTTTTTAGGAATTGAAAATAAAATTTTAGCTTAAATGAGCCAAGTTCATGAGCTTAAACGAGCATAACTTTGTATTAATTTAATATTCTGATTTTATAAAGGAGTTTAGTCAAGTTTCAACTAAGTTTTAATAACACAAACGGGTCGAATTTGAACATAAAATGACGCTCGATACAGGTCCCGAGCCTAACCGAGCTTTAAAACTTGTTCAAGTTCGTTCATTTTTCTAAATAAACGAGCCCGAACGAGCTCAAACCGAGCCGAGCCCGAGCGACTTGATTCGTTACCATCCCTACATTCCATAATACACCGAGTCAAAACTTAAGACCGAATGCGCCTTTCTTGGATAATAGACTGGGGATTCATATCCTTAGCTTGATCCTCAAGTCCACAATGAAAATCAAACATGATATAACTATATAAATACAAACAGAGGATCCAAGCCTGATAGAGTGCGTTTGGTTGCGCGATTGCGCAGTGTTTGCGATTGCAGGAAGCTGCGTTTACAATCGTAGAATCAAACAGTTTTGCAATCGCAGTTTTAAATCCAGCACTTGCAGTCAAATAGTGTCCAAAAGCTGCGATTTCAAAAAGCTAAGAAAGTGAGCTTCCTGCAGAATCAGTTTTGCAATCGCATATTCCTGCAGAATCAGTTTTTCAATCGCGCAACGAAACGCACCCTAAGTGTGGTTCATGTTCTTTGTTTTATTATCAAATATGTAGATATGGGCCAGGTTTTGTTGTTGATTGATTTCTGAAATTTTCTTTTGTAAAAATTCATAAAACTCCCTGCAATGCAAACTGCGGATAGCCATATAATCCTTTGATTTTTTCAAAAGTTCTTATAACTCATTGAATACACCAATGTAAATCCAAATAGCCTCACTGATTAAACATTTGTTAATAGATACTGAATATTCTATCAATATTTCATTAGATTAACTCTGATTGAAAACACAGTATAACAAAAATTCTTACAATGTGTTAAAAATATAAAAACCTCTCTAAATAACAATTTTACCTCTCCAGAAAAATTAAAAATGCAGAATATATGAATATTAGGTTTCAAATCCATTGATGAGAAGTGATAAAACAAGGTGATGTTGTTGTACTTCAATGTATCTATCCGGATGAATAAAATTATCATATATATGGGGTTTTTTGCATTGAAAACATATTGTAAGAGGATTTTAATATATTGTTTAGATAGGGATATTCTAATTGAATATTATCAAAATATTTCTCATCTATCAATAGAAGTTTAATTCATAGAATTATTTGGATTTATATAGGTGTTTTCAGGGGGGTTATATATATTTTGTAGGGGGTTATATGGAGTTTTCCTTTTTTGTGTGTGTGCATTTTCTTTCAATATTTTTATTAATGTACGTTTTTTTCAACAACATCTGGGCACCTGACCTGACCCCCAAATCATGTTATTTGTAGCGTGCAGGTCACAGCTGAACGTTTTCATACATGAAAAGGTCAAGCTTTTCATGCCCAACGCAATTAAAATTTCTTCAAAATCCCAGTCATTATTTGAACAAATTTTTTATACACATCTAAATTTCCAACAATTTAAAATTCAATTCTCCCCTAATAATAGTTACCTACATATGATTCATCCGCCATAAATCAAAATTTTGAATTTTAAATTGTTTCACAAATATATATATATATATATATATATATATATATATATATATATATATATACGCGAGTGATAGCGTGCGGGTCGTGCGGATCCGACGTGAGTCGTCCGATCGCGGGTCGATCGCATCCAACGGTCGAGATGAATTGCCCCCGACCGTCTGATGCGATGGACCCGCGATGAACCCGTGATCGACGGCCCGTGGTCGACGCCGCACGACCGCACGACCCGCACCTAATCACTCCTCTATATATATATATATATATATATATATATATATATGGTCGCGATTACGTGCGGTGTGCGGTCGGTGCGGTGGTTTACGACGTGGGCTGTTCGATCGCGGGTCCATCGCATCCAACGGTCGACGTGAATCGCACCCGACCGTCCGATGCGATGGACCCGTGATCGACGGCCCGTGATCGCGCACCGCACCGACCGTAAACCGCATGTAATCGGCTCTATATATATATATATATATATATATATATATATATATATATATATATATATATATATATATATATATATATATATATTATTACGTGCGGTGAACGGCGGATGCGGCCGCGACGTGGACCGTTCGATCGTGGGTCCATCGCATCCGACGGTCGACATGAATCGCACTCGACCGTCCGATGCGATAGATTCATGATCGACGGCCCGTAGTCACTGCCGCACCCGCCGTTCGCCGCACGCAATAACTCCCGATATATATATATATATATATATATATATATATATATATATATATATATATATATATGTCGAGTGATAGCGTGCGGTCGTCCGCACGGTGCGGATTCGACTACGGACCGTCGATCACGGGTCCATCGCATCCGACGGTCGAAGTGAATCGCACCCGACCGTCCGATGCGATGGACCCCGTGATCGACGGCCCGTAATCGAATCCGCACCGACCGTAATCCGCACGTAATCACGAGTCATATAGTCACTGTCATTAATGTATCAAAACAATATGCACACATCTAAATTTCAAATTATTTAAAAGTTATCACATGGTTGATATGGTGAATTTTTTATACACACCATGCAAGGAATGACGATTCTGATGTCTTTCACAAGACTGAATCATTGTTTAGTTACTTCGATGGCTCGCTCTACCAACTTTTAAGAGGGTAGTGGAAGAAAATAAAATGGAGTTGGTGGAGCAGTGGCCAGTGGAGGAGCGTTGTGTTATTTTTTTTATTATTAATAATTAAAAAATTTCCTCTGACCCAGTTGCAACATTTGACCAGTCATTGATGGTGGGTATACTGGCATGGTATGACGTGGACATGCAAATTGCAATTGCAATTGCAATTGCATTTGAGTCGATTTTGGTTCGACTAGTGCTGGGGTTGCAACTCGGCCGGATTGCAATCTGATAAGGGGGATCGATTCAAATCCAATGTGAATTGAACCAATCCATGATTAGCTTGCTTAATTTATTATCGATTTCTTCTTCATTTTGGGTTTAAGGGATACACGAACTTATGTTCAAGTCAGACTGCAATCTGCGATCAGTTGGGATTGCAAACTGCGCAGTTGAAAAGACTCTGTAACCGCAATTCAATCAAAACCTATAAAATAAAGTAAAAGATTTGGTGGATCTCTCCTGCCCTAACTAGTGGGGTCAAGTACTCGACTTAATGACTCAGCGCCCTCGGCTCCAGTGGAGCAGATTTTTAATTGAGTGTAGTTGAATATAGGGATACATATCACTGGTGAAACAATATTTAAGAACTAAAATCGATCAATATATTAATTAATAATTAGGTGTAAGCTCAGTAGGCAAATTGCCTAGGGTTCCACCCAGGGAAGGGTCCCAGTTGTTACAAGTGTCATTTATGTTTATGAGCCTCCCCTGGCCCACTACGAAATATAGATATTTTAACCCATACGGAGTCCCATCCAAAGAAAAAAAATGCAATCAATCTAAGACCTCAAATGGAAAGAAATAATGCAATCAATCCAACAATCTCAACCATATGAAAAAGCAAAAAAAAAAAAAAAATCCAAAGCCTCCAATGAAAAGAATAAATGCAATCAATCCCAACCATCCAATGATTATGAATATTTATACATAATTAAAAATTTAAAATCTCATTTTGGAATCCAATAGTCACCCTCTTTAGCATAATGTTTTTTTTTCCTCACCCTTTGAGGGTTTCTCAATTGCGCCATCTCTCTCATAATCTCTCTCCCTCCGTCACTCTTTCAAGTTTCCAAACCATTCCAAAAGTCAAAAAATCAAATTTTAAATATATTACAAAAAATTGATATATATATATATAGATCGATGATGTATTCATTTTTGACATATGACCCAACCAAAAAACCAGTATAGTGCGATGGGAAAAATGGTCAAAAGTAGTTTTGACCTCCAAAAATCAACAGCGATTTTTACATCGTATGCATTGCAATTAAATAGAAATTACAGAATGGCATGCAATTAGTCAACAATTATGGACTGGAGGAAGACAGAGAATTATATTGTTCCATACAATTGTTAATTAATATTTCAATGACATTATTGTAAGCGAAAATGATTCCCAGGCCCCATCTTAATGGCCCATGACTTGGCTTATGGAGGATAAGCTCCATGAGGTGGCACATGTGTTAATGTCTATTATACTCTCAGAGTATTTTAGTAAACTAATCTCTACATTATGGGACGGTTATTTCTTCCTTTTTGGGCGTCTCAATTCTTCAATTAATCTGCGACAATTGAATCCAATTTAATTTTTTGTTGATTTTTTTATAAGCAAATTGTGACACAGATCAGAAGTTTGAAGAACAGTTTAATAATCGACAATTGAATCCAATCTCAATTTTTCGTTGAATTTTTTTATTTTAAGAATATTGTGATACATATCGAAGTTTGAAGATCTTGTTAAATAATCGACAATTGCATCATCAGATTAAATGTCTGAAGACTTCTACCCTCTGATTAGATCGGATAGCAGAATTGACTAATTTTGGCCTTCTTTTCAATGTGTGGCGACTCAGGTTTGACTCTTTTTTTCGCAAATTTTTACAATTGTTTTTTGGAATATAATATTTGTTGTTAATTATCATAGTATCCGATCTGGCTATGCTATATATGGGATTCGATTTTAATCTTTTAATTCTTTTGATATTAAATTCTGATTCTGGCATTTGATATATAAATATTATTTTTAATATTGAATCTGGTATATTATACCCATAGGTAAGCCCATTTGTGAAATGTAACTAATTTTTTTATATTGAATACGAAAAATTAAAGTATTCATAGTTAGAGATATGCAGTAAGTATCAATAGTGTGCAATATAATATGTACTTAGATTACATTAAGCAAATGTAACTGAAAGTTAATCATTTATACAAAATTAAGTTTTTATTTTATAAATGTATCTAACTTGCAATTAGTCCTTAGTGAATCTATGTGTATCATGTGATTTATGATTATAACCTATGAGTACTGTAAATGCACAATATGATTGTCTTGTAGGAAACACAGGGGATTCAGTTACATTTTCACATGAAGGCAGTTCACTAAAGGATTCGATGGGTGAAGTTCAGCAACAATGTGCAGATGTTATTGTTCCATGTGTTGGAATGACATTTGACTCAGAAGATGATGTATGTATGTAATATAACAACTTTGCTCAAAAGCAAGGTTTTGGAATTGCAAAGATTCATAGTAAAAAAAGATGAATATGGGAAATAGAGATTTTTTTCTCTCACATGTTGTCGGAATGGGAAGCATGTTCCAATTGGGAAGAATGCTTTCAATGCCAGGTCTTCTATGAAGTCTGAATGTAGAGCCAAGATTAACATAAGTGTCAAGGATGGTAAATGTTTTATGATTTTGAAGGTGATTCTAGATCATAATCATCAATTGAGTCCCTTAAAAGCTCGTCATTTTGCTTGCCATAGACAAATTGATCCGCTATCTAAAAGAATTTTGGATATATATGATCAAGCTGGAATTAGAACGTCAAAAAATTTCAACTCTCTCGTCATCAAAGCTGGTGGCTATGATTGTGTATCATATGAGAAGGATGCTAGGAACTACTTGTCTAGATCGATACTTGCAAGGCTTGGGGGGGGGGGGGGGAGATGCTCAAGCTGTTTGTGATTATTTTGTTCGCATGCAGAAGAGAAATCCAAATTTCTTCCATGTTGTTCATTTTGATGATAACTTAAGGGTGAGAAATATTTTTTGGGCTGATGCAAGGTCAAGAGTTGTGTATGAGTCATTTTCAGATGTGATTTCATTCGATTCAACATATCTGACCAATAAGTATGACATGCCATTTGCTCCATTTGTTGGAATCAATCATCACGGACAGTCTATTTTGGTTGGATGTGGTTTACTATCCAATGAAAATACTGAAACATATGTTTGACTGTTCAAAGCTTGGTTGGAGTGCATGTCAGGATGCAAACCGGATGCTATAATAACTTACCAGTGCAAAGCGATACAAAGGGTTGTTTCACAAGTTTTTCCACATTCACGTCACGGATTGTGTTTGTGGTATATCATGAAGAAAATTTCTGAAAAGCTTGGCAGGTATTCTAGTTATATTCATTCAAAAATTCAGTTACATTAAATATTTATAGTTAAGTGTCAAATCATTAATAATCTGCAATCTAGTTACATTTTGTCAAATTCAGTTTCATTTTCAATAATCATTTCTCATTATTTGATTTTCTTTTTCATTGATTTTCCTTTTCATTTGCAATCACAAAAAGTACAATGACATTAAGAAACATTTGAAATCCATAGTGTATGAGTCTCAAACAGAAGTTGAATTTGATCATAGTTGGTTGGAAATGATAGCGGAATATGGTCTGACCAACAATGTATGGCTTTCATCACTATAAAATGACCGCATACGATGAGCTCCAGTTTATGTGAAAGGAACCTTTTGGGCTGGCATGTTAACTACACAAAGAAGTGAAAGCATGAATGCATTTTTTGATGACTATGTTAACTCAAAAACAACCTTGAAATAATTTGTGGAACAATATGACAATGCTTTGAAAAGCACGGTTGAAAAAGAATAGAAGGCTGATTTTCATTCTATGAATTCAAGCATTCCCTTGCTTTTTGATTTTTCATTTGAGAAACAATTTCAAGAGGCTTATACACATGATATCTTCAGGAAGTTCCAGAATGAGATCAAAGGGTTGAATTATTGCAATTTGGTTCCAATATCTGATGCATGTAGTGTCACATCATTTCTTATTACTGATGTTTCGAACAGTAAAGACGGCGCAACAAAGAAAACATTACAAGGTTCTATTTGATGAAGGCAAGCAAGAGGTTCGGTGTTTGTGTTGTTTATTTGAATTTAATGGCATCATGTGTAGACATTCCATTAAAGTGCTAATTCATACCAACACAATGGAAGTTTCTTCGCATTACATTCTAGATCGATGGCGAAAAGGTATAAAACGAAAACACAATTCTGTGAAGAACTGTTACACAGATGAAATGTCAAATGAGTATATGTGGAGGCCTCATGAACTGTATTCTAAATATTTAAATGTTGCTGAGGCTACTGTCGGTACTGGATTTTGACACCGGTGGCGGTGAATGGGTTGTGTCGTGAATCCGGGTTCCTTCAAGTTTGGTTCCGTTGCGCGCACGGCGCTCCGAATCGCCACTTGATGGATCGTCCAAGGTCGCCCGACCGCTTCCAAGGACGTTGGTGTGATCGCCACTTGCTTTTCCTCAAAAGCAAGAAAAGAGGGTTTCTTCTATTACTCGCCTTCAACAGGGGAAGCGGGTTCTCCTCTCAAGGATCACGGCCGGCCGTGCCTTGAGGTGTTCAAGCTCAGATTGATCCTGTAAACCCAAAGAGAGAGAGAGAAAGATACTTGGTTTTTTTTTTGGAGGATTGACAAATAGGCTAAAGCAAAGGGTGTTCTTTTTGGAAGTGAATTATAGGGCTTGATGAACCAGGAAGGGTTTGCTGGTCTCAACGAACTAAGGGGGGGTTATCGGGATTGACAAACCAGGGTGGATTGTCGAGATTGACTAACCAGGGTTGGATTGTCGGACTCGACAAACCGGGGTGGATTGTCAAGTTCGACGAACCAGGGTTGGATTGTCGGACTCGACAAACCGGGGTGGATTGTCAAGTTCGACGAACCAGGGTTGGATTGTCGAACTCGACGAACCAAGGTTGGATTGTCGAGTTTGACAAGTGGGGGTGGATTGTCGAGTTTGACGAGTGGGGATGGATTGTCGAGTTAGACGAGTGGGGGTGGATTGTCAAGTTAGACAAGTGAGGGACGGATTGTCGGGATCGACAAACCAGATATGGATTGTCGAGATCGACGGACCAAATATGGATTGTCAAGCTCGACGAACCAAGGGGGATTGTCAAGCTCGACGAACCAAGGGGGATTGTCAGGCTTGACGAACCAGGGAGGGTTGTCGAGGGTCAACTTCAAGAAAATCCAATAAAATTAGTGGGAGATCTTATATTAACAAGAAACTAAGACAAAATAAAATAAAATGAAATAAAATAAAAATAAAAAAATAAAAATAGCATAAAAAGAAAAAAAGAAAAGAAAAATAGCATATAAAATAACAAGCATATAAAGCAGTAAATGAAGTAAACAAAGTAAACAAAAGGGGTTAGTAGTCCTTGGGGGATACCCAAACTTGCAAAGGGGAGTGTTCAAATGGTCCCTAGACCAACCGACCGACGATCCAAGTTAGGGTCGTCCGTCAGCTGCGTATAGTTTCCAAAAGAACTGATAATAGTCCAAAATGTGCTCCAACACTTTCAACTTTGATTAAACTTATATTTATTTAATTAATAAGCTTATTACAACTTGCTTAAAGGTTTTTTATGAAAAGATGATATATTATACAAGTTCTTAAACAAAAAAAGAAGAGAAAAGAAATGGAAGTGAGGGTAGGGAGGTATGAACTCTCTCTTTCTCTTTGGCAAGGGAGGGTGGAGGATAGATGATGGTGATGGAAAAAAGGGTGGTTAACTTTGGGTGGTAGTGAATGAGTTCGAATGAATGACTTTTGGTGGGAAAGAGGGGAGTTTAGGTGGTGAATGAGGGTGGTGAATGGCTGTTGAAGGGGCTGCTGGTGTAAGGGGTGGTGGTGGTCGAAAATGGAGGGTGGAGGGTGGTGAGGGGCTGTTGGTGATGAAGAAGAGTGGATGAGTTCGGATGGGTGGTTTTGGGAGAGAGAGAGGAGGGCTTAGGTGGTGAATGAGGGTGGTGGATGGATGTTGAAGTGGCTGCTGGTGTAAGGGGTGGTGGTGGTCGAAAATGGAGGGTGGAGGGTGGTGAGGGGCTGCTGGTCTCGAATGGGGAGGCTAGGGGAGGCTTTGGGTGGCTTTGGGGGAGCAAAAGGTGAGTAGTGGATCATGTTTATGCCTCCCATTGCCTCTCTTTTATAGCCCAAACGAGCCACCACCATCTTGACACATGTTTGGGGGGTAATGAGTGCCCCACGACGCTCCCACGTCGCTCGGAGTGGCTGACGTCGGCGGAGAGGTCGCAAAATGCAGCCCATGCCGTCCTTTTCCGAGCTGAAATCATCCCAGTATTTTCGACGATCCATCATCCCATCGTCTAGGTCGACAATCCCTCAAAGATCGTCGAAGTCGACAATCCTTCCAAGATCGTCAAAGTTGACAATCCCTCCAAGATCGTCGAAGTCGACAATCCCTCAAGGGATTGTCCTGATCGACAATCCCTCCAAGGTTGTCGAAGTCGACAATCCCTCAAGGGATTGTCCTGGTCGACAATCTTTCCGAGGTTGTCAAAGTCGACAATCCCTCAAGGGATTGTCCTGATCGGCAATCTTCAATGGGTTGTCCTGGTTGGCTATCCACGAGGGGTTGTCCATGATGACAAGTGATGGCCGTTTGTCTTGGTCGGCAGACATAATTTCAGATGTCTTGTTCAACAGCCCAAGGCTTGATCGTTCTGGGCAATGGTACTGCTCTCTAAGCTTCTCTTTAAAAACTTGTACGCTCATGTCTTCTTTCCTTTCTTCACTCAGGTGATTGTTCTGGCTCGAAGAAGATCATCGGGGTTTAGACCTACAAATTAGGATATCACAAGTGATAAGTATTTCAAAGTTCTGACTGATCAAAATGGGGTATCTACAATTGCCCCTCCTCGGATGGTGTTTCAAGTGAAACTTGAAGCACCATTCGAGGATAAGAAGAGAGACCTCATTTTGATCAGTTTAACCATCGGGCATTTTTTTTTGGGTAAATACTGGTCAGGAGATAAACATGGAAGCAATTTTCTTATGATCCATCAATGAAATGATCCTTGAAGGGAGAAGGAAATATTTGATCTAAATGTCAATGAGCGATCCAACCCTCAGTTGGGGTTCCTAGCCTTCGTGTGCTGCAGCCCGGCGTCGGATTCCCTGTGCCTACCGTGCGTTGCAACTCAGCAAACAGGGGGATATCATGATGAAAAAAATAAAAAATAAAAAAGGGAACAATTTTGAATAATCGAAGAAGGATCATTGTTATTGATAATTCAAAGAAAACTGGACTATGGGGAATCAATCCTGGCTTGCATGTACTGAGAGACAAAATGCCCGGGTTTAAGTGTCTCAACCCTAATGAAAATCTTGAAAATGTACCAAAATGTTACTGACATATGCAATAAGAATGCTTATAGATGCCTAAAATCTAAAAATGTGCCCAAAATCTGCTATAAGATATATGCAATAAAATGCCCAAAAAGTGCTCAAAACAGAAAGAGAGCGCAGCAAACCAAGACATCGATTGACATAGGTGATATAACACCCAGAAACGACCAAAGTATAAAAACCCGCTCGAGATATATGCAATAAAAAGACCCAAAGATACCCAAAAACACAAGAAAAGCACAGAAGATTGAGACACCACTTGATATAGGCAATATAACACCCAGAAAAGTCCAAAATCTGAAAAATGTGTTCAAAATCTGCTTGAGATATGTGCAGCAAAGTGTCTAAAGATGTTCATGTGGCAGAACCATACAAACTCAAATCATGTATATGCTTATTTAGATATATATATATGTATATGTACATATACATATGGGGGTTGGACATACCTGCGCGGGCTTTAAACGTGGCTTGACTATTGATCGCATCGTAAGTAGATTGCCCAACCTGACGGTCCGCTTAAGGATTGTTCTAGTCGACATTTACTACCAGGAATTTCCAAGTCGACATTCATTGTGCCCTCGTTCTGCTCTTCTTTCTTAGGGACCCTAATCAATGTCCATCTAGGGGATCATCCAATTTCATTCTACTTGCCTAACGACCATTGATTCATCCGTTCCCTTTTGGCTTCTCCTAGGCTCTGCAAAACAACTAAAGACACTAGACCAAATGATCATATCTGCTCCGTTTGGGCCCCTGCTCATTTTTTTATTTCTCCTTGTTAGTTTGTCAAGGGCCCAAATAATGACACAAGATCGGAGTATGGGTTATGGAGAAACAAACCTGATGATGTGTGGTGCTATCTTGACTTTGATGCCAACAAGAAGGGATTATTCACATGCTTACCAATTATGAAAAGGACACATAGTGGTCAACTGTTTGCCATATCAAGGATACCTTGCGTGGTTTTGTCGATGGGGACAGTTCCCAAGTCTGGAAGTTCTCGTATGCTTGATCATGTTACCAAAATGTACTGAGAAAACCATAAATGTGCTAGGATAATATTCAAAGACCGACTTTTAGATAAACAAAGTTTTAAGTAGACTCACGTGCAGTGTGTGGTAGCAGTTTAAGAAACGGTTCACCTCTAGACTGGAAATTTCACTTATCCCAAAAGAACTGGTTTAATTCACATATTGTCACAAAAGGGGGAAGTGAATGAATGGGGGTGAGAGTAATGTCCTCCTTGAACCAACTAAAAATTGCCCCAGTCCTAACACATGTCCTAAGTCACTTGGTCCCTCCGGCTTTCTTCTTTACTGCTTTTTTTTTTTTTTTTTTTTTGGGTGGAGGACGCAGGCCCGCATTGGATACCCACTTTATCCTCTTTTTTTTTTTTTTTTTAATGGCCGACTTGCCCTATTTTGGAGGGTGTTTCTGTTTTTACCCTCCCCTTGGAAGCATCGACAGTGCCAGAGCCAGTTCTTTTGGGACATGCGTCAAGACTAAGGCATTTTCGTGGGTCATGGTAACACGAGTTAAAATACAAACAAAAGAATGACAATTACAAATTGCCCCAGTCTAATGGTGTGGGTGATCCTTCTATCCATTAGTGGACCAGGTCTTAAACTGTGTAAGTGTGATGACGGTGACAGGAATGATGAGTGTGGGTCTAGATAAAACACATGCTATCTTCAAGACTATCAAATCATATCATCAGGCATAGATATTGGGATTCACAGTAGATAATGGTAAAATTTCTCAAACATCAAGTACTAAGCATAAAATTTTTTCAAATAAAGTGCATTCCATGTACCTGAGACCTCGTCCCCTTCGGCGTTCACCAGGCGATAAGCATTCCCAGAATAGGCATGGGTGATTACATAGGGTCCTTCCCAAATTGGTTGCAGTTTACCTCTTGGGTGTGGTTGTCGAGAAGGCATAAGCTGCTTTAGCACCATTTCCCCAACTTGAAATTTTCTTTCAATTACCTTTTTCTGGAAGGCTCTGGACATTCTTCTTTGGTAAATTTGGGCATGCTCGGCTGCTCGCAACCTTTTCTCATCCAATAGTTCAAGTTGTAGAAGAAGTGCTTCCCTTCTATCCTCGGGTTGCAAATCCTTGTCCAGTTCCACTCTCAAAGACGGGATAAGAACTTCATAGGGAACCACCGCCTCCATCCCAAAAGTAAGGGCGTAAGGAGTCTGACCTGTGGGGGTCCTGATGGAGGTGCGATAAGCCCAAAGTGCATCAATCAGCTTGTCCGGCCAATCGGTAGCCTTATGTGTCTCCACGGTCTTTTGATGATTTCAGGAGAGTCTTGTTTGTAGCCTCCGCTTGTCCATTCCCTTGGGGATAATATGGGGTGGAGTGATGCAGCTCAATGTGGTGCTTGTTGCAGAGTCTTGAAATTCCTGAGAAATGAACTGAGGACCATTGTCAGTAATGATTACCTTCGGAGAGCCGAATCGTGCGAGGATATGAGTACGAACAAAGCGAACAAGAGTAGAACTCTTAATCACTATGTATGACTCAGCCTCAGCCCATTTGGTGAAGTATTCGTGGCAGTGAGGATGAAGGCTTTCTGACTGGTGTTTTCAACCGTGTCTCTAAAGGGGCCAATGATGTCGAGGGCCCACATGGAGAAAGGCCAAGGAGAAGTCATGGAGTGCAATGTGGAGGCGGGTGCATGGATCTTATTGGCATGGGTCTGGCACTGAACACACCGTCTGACAAACTTGTGGCAGTCCTCTTCCATCGTGGGCCAGTAGTAACCCATCCTTAAAACTTTCTTTGCGAGCATCTGTGAATTCACATGACCTCCACAAATTCCGGAATGCGCCTCTTTCACAATAGTGAATGCCTCTTCATCTTCCAAGCATCTCAACAATTCTCCATTGAAGGACATGCGAAAGATAATGCCTCCTCGAAGACAATATTTGGTCGCCATTCTTTTGACGGCTTTTCGATCATCACTGGTGGCGTACTCCGGAAAGGAGCCATCTTCAAGGTAGTTCTTGATGTCGAAGAACCAAGGCTTTCCATCATCAGGTTCCTCCAAATCTATTGCATAAATTCCAGCAGACTTAAGGATCTCATCTTTCTTCTCTTGCTGCTCCATTAGGTCTTGCATCTTGCAGTCTCGAAGGTCAGTGGCTGGAGTGTCTAGTCTTTGGACGATGATAGTCTCCGTCCTTTTGGAAACTGGGAGGGTGAGTGAGGAAGCCAATGAAGCCAAGGCATCGGCGAGGATGTTGCCGGCCCGAGGTGTGAAGATGTGGATCACTTCTTGGAACTGGCGCAACAGGGTGATAGTCAGTTCTCTGTAGGGCTTGAGTTTCGGGTCCCTTGTCTGGCACTTCTTCAAAGTTTGACGAATCACCAAGAGTGAATCTCCAACAATCTTTAGATAACGAACTCCAAGAGCTAGGGCTGACTTCAAACCTGCAATCAATGCTTCATACTCTGCAATATTGTTAGTAGCATTAAAAGCAAGTTGAAAAGCACGTGGGATGATGACACCTTCAGGGGAAAGTAAGGCCATTCCAATTCCTCTTCCTTTTTGATTGACCGCCCCATCAAAATACAGTGTCCATGTTTTGCGGTCATCTTCCTCAACTAACGCAAACAACTCTTCGTCAGGGAAATCCGTCCTGACAGGCTCATAATCTGGCAATGGAAGGTGAGCAAGGTGGTCGGCGATGGCCTGTCCCTTATGGACTTTTGAGTGACATATGTGATGTCAAACTCATTTAGTTGGACCTGCCATCGAGCTAGCCGACCAGTCACTGAGCCTTTCAAACAAATATCTCACCGGATCCATCTTTGCCAATATTTTACTTGGTGTGCAAGGAAATAGTGGCGTAATTTTTGTGAGGCCCACACCAGCGCTAAACATGTTCTTTCCATGAGCGGGTAGGCTTGCTCATATTCAATCAAAGTCTTGCTCAAATAATAGATAGCCTTTTCCTTCCTTCCTTCATCGTCGTGTTGTGCGAGCACCGCACCAACAGCTTCTTCAGTGGCCGCTAGGTAGAGAAGCAGCGGACGCCCAGGGACAGGGGCTGAGAGAACAGGGGGGCTGAGTAAGTATTCTTAAGTTCATCAAATGCTTGTTGACACTTGTCATCCCAAATGAATTCAGCCCCTCCTTCAACAGCTTGTAGAAGGGTTTACACCGTTCGGCATGCTGTGAAATGAATCGACGGATAAATTGCAGCCGACCGATGAGTCCCCTGAGCTCCTTCAAATTTTTCGGAGGGGGCATTTGAGCGATTGCTCTTGCTTTAGATGGATCAACTTCAATCCCCCTCTTACTTATCATGAATCCTAATAGCTTTCCAGACGACACTCCAAACCTACACTTCTTAGGGTTCATTTTCAAACTGAATTCCCTACACCTCTGTAGAACCCTTTCAAGTGTCTCTGCATGACCTTCTCGCGTCTTAGACTTGACCAAGATGTCATCCACGTAGACTTCCATCAATTTGTGCATCATGTCGTGGAAAATCGAGGTCATAGCGCGCTGATACGTTGCCCCAGCATTTTTAAGGCCAAAGGGCATTACAACGTAACAGTAGGTCCCCCAAGGAGTGATGAATGACGTCTTCTCTTGATCTTCTTCTGCCAGACGGATCTGATTGTAGCCCGAGAAACCATCCATAAAGGACAGCATCTCATGTCCCGCAGTATTGTCAACAAGAATGTCAATGTGTGGAAGAGGGAAATCATCTTTCGGGCAAACCCGATTGAGATCTCGAAAGTCTATACACACACGGACTTTGCCATCTTTCTTGCTTACCGGGACAATGTTGGCTATCCATTTTGGGTACAACACCACCCTGATAAACTTTGCTTGGTGTAGCTTATCCACTTCCTCCTTCACTTTTAGGGCCAACTTCGGATGGAGTCGTCTTAGCTTCTGCTTTATCGGTTTGGCATCTGGTTCCAGAACTAGCCTATGCTCAACCAATGACGGGTCAAGACCAGGCATGTCTTCGTAAGACCAGGCGAACACATCCGAATAGCTTCTCAACACCTTCTCCAAACTCTCTTGCTCACTCAGATTCAATTCGGCACTAATCAAGATGATCTTAGGATTAGTGGCGGTCCCGAGATTCAACTCCTCCATCCTCTCTTCTTCACTTTCCGCCTGCTCGTCAAAGCGTCGCAAGCTTTCTGCGAACCCTTCTGACATCTCCTCTTCTTGCTCAATGTCGTCACAAATTTCAAATACCCCCAAGCCATCATCAAAATCCCCAAGGTTTTCCAAATCAGGTTCCTCGATGACAGCTATTGACTCGGATCGTTCTATTCCATGGATTACATGAATACGTTCCCTGATATGTTCGATAATCCGAGTAGGGATTTGAAACCGTGACGCCTTGCTAGATCTTTGAGACACATGGGGCATTGACACCTTAGGAGGGTCGACCAAACTCCGCAGTTTGTCAAGGAGACCAGAATTAAAAAGCGAGGGGTGCCAGACCACCAAAGCGTCATCCTTTATCTCAAACAGGGAACCTAATGTCTTAGGTTGTTCTATGTTGTCCATATCTATATCCTACCTAAAAAATTTTAATAATAATTTTTTTTTTTTAACAAGCAAAGCAAGAAATAAAGAAAGGAAATTTCATGTACAAGCAGAAATTAATAGCAAATAAAGCAAGAAATAAAGCAAGGAAATTTTATGTACGAGCAGAAATTGATTTTTTTTTTTTTAACAAGCAAAGCAAGAAATAAAGAAAGGAAATTTTATGTACAAGCAGAGATTTTTTTTTTTTTAGCAAGTAAAGCAAGAAATAAAGGAAGGAAATCTCATGCAGAATTTTTTTTTTTTTTTCAAGATTAGAGTGAGCAGGATCTATATACAGTGAAAAGCAGGAAAGAAATGAACCTTGGACATGAGAAGAGAGTGCTTACCTGAATGACACCCTCAAGAATAGAGAAAATAGGATCATCCTTTCGCAAGGTTGAGGGCTGAGTTCATTCTGATCATCCTAGAGAGTCTTGCTCCCCAATGCTCCCGAACTGCACGGACGGGGCATCTCATCAGCGGAATCTGGGTCCTCAACATAGTATTCTGGCAGTTTATGAGAATCGCTTGGCAATTGTGCATATGGTTCAGAAAATAACTGATCAAGAGACTCAGTCAGAGAATCAAGGTCTTCCTCTGGTGGAGCTGAAGAGGAGAGTCCTGATTGGCCCTCAATGGGAGCCAGTTGACTGGGTGTGGGCTGTTCTGATCCAGTGCTACTGACAAAATGTTCTTCCAAGCTCCAATGCATAGTGCCACATAATGGTCCCCAATTATAGACATCATAGACTGTGAGTGATCCGATGCCCATGTAGTCCGGCCATATGAAGCTGTGAATGATGTCTGTGGTGCCTTGATTGTACCTCCCAAGACCTTGGCCTTGATGATAACCCATCTGTTTCATGAGCCGCCATCCCGGATTACTGTCAGTTGATGTGTGTGCCTGACCTTTGCCCAAAGCGCTTACTTGCGGTGCCCCATTACGTGCCCAATCAAGTGGAAATTCTGATATGTGCACAACTGGCTGCTTGCCTTCTCTCCTAGAAGGGCTTTTTATTGTTGTTATAGCCTCCTCTTCTGCTTCATACCGGATGCCTCTAACCGCGTCCCCACCTATTTTGATGATCTGTTCTCCAACAGGAAATTTGAGGCATTGGTGGAGCGGGGAGGAAACACCTCGGATCGTCGCCAACCATTTTCTTCCCAAGATCATGTTGTAATCAGAGTCCATCTCCAGAACATAGGCTTCAAATGTGGTCTTGAGGGGACCGATCTCCAAGCTGAATGAACGGAAGCCCACTACTTGTCGAGCACTCCTGTCATAGGCAAAAATTCGCGTATCTGACTCTACTAGTGAAGTGATGTCACCATCGACGTGCTGGAATGTGTGGAGGGACATGAGGTTGACACCTGCACCAGTATCGATGAGGATTCGATTAACCAATGTTTTTTCCACCAAGGCGGTGACGCAAAGTGCCGAAATGTTGGTGAGGGAATCTTCAATGACTTCCTTGGGCCAGAATGAGATCACATGACCCAATCCTTCAGAAATTAGTGCAGCTGGCATGTCAAAGGCAGAAATATGGCGGTCCACCTTAACCTTTTCCAGGAAAGCCCTTACCGCCTCCTGATGGCGTTCTGAAGTCTCAATTAGCTCCAATATCGAGATCTTGGCTGGAATTTTGCGTAGTTGTTCAAGCAGGTCCACCTTATCACCAGCTCTCCCCTCTTCCACTTCCGCTTCTTGTCTGGTCTGTTGGAGAACTTGAGAGGACATATTGTTGAAGATGCGTCCGGTCCTGGTGGTGTGGAGAACTGCAGTATCGGGAAAACGATGCCGGGAGGACAAAGGTGGCCGGATGGGGCTGAAGCTGATGGCTCGGATGGGACTCCTGATTGATGGTGGGTTCGTGGATGGAACCGAGCTTCTAGGAGCTGGACGGATGATGCCACCTGGTATGATTTGGGGTGGAGGATCGTCTTGAGGCTGATGTGCACAATTCTTTAGCTCAGTACTTAGCTCGCACATTTGACAATTGAAGAGTCTCGACCAGTCCTGGAGGCGGGCTTCCCCCCATACCGAAATGATTTCCCCATTGCTTGGGAAACGTAAGCATTGGTGACGCGGAGAAGAGACCCCTTCAACATTGTCGAGCCAGGTCCTCCCAAGGATCATGGAATGAAGCGACTCGATCTTCATAACCTCGCAATCTACAGAAGTACATACTGGCCCCACCTTTAGAACACAAGAGATCCTCCGCATGAAGATTGGCTTGAGTTGTCATATGCGTGGAGAAGAGTTTCTGATGGTTGGAGCTTGGGGAGCCCACGTCGAAGCTTGCGGTAGGTGGAATAGGTCATGATGTCTACCCCAGCACCTGTGTCTACGAGAACATTTCGGAGAATTTTACCAGCAATGGTTACCTTGATCACGAGAGGGAAGGTGCGTATGCCAGGCTCAGCAAGCTCATGAGGGGCGAATGTGATGGAAGGGGAACCGGCCAAGTAAGTGATCGTGTCATGCTCCTCTGATGAGTCTTCGGTCGATGTTGGGGAGTCAGATGGCTCAAAATCCAAGGAGTCTTCTTCAAGCTCCTCTCGTATTCCTTCTTCCGACGCTTCTTTCAGCACCCCTTCTATCCCTCCTTCTGAACCGATGGTTAATGCATTAATAGTCCAATTTGGTTCATTCGGTCCCCCCCAGAGGATGTTTTCTCCCCATACAGAGACAATCTTTCCCCATAATGGAAACCGAAGGCATTGATGACGAGTGGACGGAACTGCTCTGACGTTGTTGAGCCAGGCCCTCCCGAGAATTATGTTGTGGACCCCCCCCTCGAGCTTCACGACATGAAAATATACCTCAGTGTGCAACGGGCCTACCATCAAAGGGATCGTGACTGTTCCAAACACCGGTCGTCTTGTGCCATCGTATGCTTCTATGAACTCATTAGAGGGCTCAAGCTCGGGACGGTCTTCTATGTCTTCAAATGAGCAATAAACCCCATATGCCATAATGTTTCCTCCCGCTCCGGTGTCAATGTATGTATATCGAAAGGGGATCCCTGCTATTTCCACCATGATGCGGAGAGGACGATTACGCATTGCCGGCGGGGCGAGCTCACTTTCGAGTAACACAATAGGTGGGGGTCCCACCGGGCCATCAACGGTTCCAGTCGATGCTGAAGGTTCTTGAATTGTGCTTGCCAGTGTGGACTGATCAGATACATCTTGCTCAAAGACCTCTTCATCAAATACCGGTTCTTCAGGTTCTTCCATCAGCTCCTCTTCAGGCTCTTCCTCCTCAGGCTCTTCTTCTGGCTCTTCCTCAGGCTCTTCTTCTGGCTCTTCTTCCTCAGGTTCCTCTTCTGGCTCCTCTTCCTCAGGTTCCTCTTCTGGCTCTTCCTCCTCAGGGTCCTCTTCTGGCTCCTCCTCCTCGGGGTACTCTTCTGGCTCCTCTTGCTCAGGCTCCCCTTCTGGCTCCTCCTCCTCAGAGTACTCTTCATGCTCTTCTTCTGACTCGTCTTCTTCCATGGGTTCTTCTTCAGATTCAGATTTACCGCTATCAGGTGTTGCTGGTGGGGTGACAATGTTAGCCCAAAGGTGCGATGAGGAATCGGACTGGTTGGGGGATGGAGAGTTGGTTCCAATGAAGTTGACAACTGGACCAGATGAAGTAGACGGCTGAGTATGAGAAGGCAGTGGGTCAACATGGATGCCAAGGGGTGTGGAGGAGGGTTGTGCAGGGTGGGCCGAGCGGGACCTGGTGATGATACTTCGCAATAGTGCCCAATCAATGCGATCTTGTTCATGGAGATCATAAACAAAATCTCGAAACGTGTAGCAACCACGGATGTCGTGACCATGCATCCGGTGATATGGGCAGTAGCGTGAACTGTCAACACCAGGGGGTGAGGGTCTCTCGGGGGGCAAGGTGATGCTGTTGGATTCCATCAGTGCCATAAAAATGTCGGGCAAGGATTCTGGCAGTGGAGGATAAGTATCACGTTTGCCCATCTTTCGAGCTTGGTAAGATGTTGGTGGAGGAACGGCAGTGTATTGTCTTTCAGGGATTGGTCGGGGGGTTACTTGATTGGGTTGCGAGGCTCGAACGGGTTGGGCTTGGGGAGCGGAGTGATGATACTGGAATGGCTGGCGGAGAGGTGGGTGGTGGGTTGGAAATGAGGATATTGGTGTGGGGCGTGTCGGATGGTACACCGGCGTTTGTTGAGGAGCAATCCCTTGATAACAGGTTACCGGTCGAGGCGGTGTATACCTAGATGGTCCAGGTGCATACGGCCTTGTTACCGGTCCTCGACCAGGGGCCGATGATCCATTCGGGTAGAACGCCGAGATTTGTGGGGTGACCCCTTCTACCGTAGGGGATGGAACATGGTTTTTCTTGAAGGGAGGGCGCAGGTTACCAGTTGGTAAAGCAGTGGTAGTGTTGGCGCAACGCTGAATACGGTTGTGGCGATCAATCAGCATTTCATAAGTAGAGCAATCACCATAGGCGAGATTCATTCGCAACTCTGGAGTGAGATTTTGCAGCATCATGTCTATCTCCTGGCTTTCTGTCAACTGCAATCCTGTCCTGTGCACCAACATGCGCCAACGTGCCACAAAAGATTCAAACTCTTCTCGCGGCCTCATCTTCTCTACTGTAAGGTCTGATAGGGATGGAATGCGCATTCTCTGATACCCATAACGCCGGAGAAACCTTTCGCTCACAGCTGAAAAATCATGGAGGCATTCGGCCGGGAGGGTCGCATACCATTGAACCGCCTCTCCTTCAAGAGATTTCTGGAAAAGGAATACCAGAAGCGACTCGTCTCCCAGGAATGGACGTGAGTCCATATAAAAAGCAGTCAAGTGAGCATCTGGATCTCCTCGTCCATTATATCTGCGGTACTTGGGGATCTTAAGGTCGGGTGGGAGAGCAATGGGGGGAATTTGGCGCAAATTGGACTGGTGGGGGGTTTGGAGCAAGGTTGGGTTGAGTTCTGACATTATCCTTCGGACAGTGTCATCCAAGGTTTCAATGGGTTGGGAGTGGGGTTGGACTCTAGGCTGTGGTAGAGGAGGAGGGGGTTGAAGAGTAGTGGGATTTGGATTCCGGGAGGCTGAGTGCGATCGGTTGAGGTTGTCAAGGGCATTCATCATTTCATCAATTGAGTGATATCCCATGGCCTCCATTCTTTCCTTGAGTCTCCTCCAAGCTGGTTTTTCTGAGGTCTCAGTGGTTTCCTGGTTACGGGTGGCTTGCCCATAGGGCATACCGGTATCGGGAAACACTTGGTTCTCATAAAAGTCATATCCCATGTCTACTCTTGAACCTTCGGGTCTACTGAAGGGATCCATGTGTGTGCTTTGGGGTGAGCAATAAGTGATACAGAAATGTCAAGCACACAATTCAACAGCTTAATAGACCAAGCAAGCTATTCCACAATCTAACAAGGCATGCAACTACAAAACTCAGATAATAATGGGATGTAAATGGCTCCTGGACGAACAAGGGCTAGACGTCGAAGATTCTGCTAGGATTTCAAAATACCAAAAGAAGAAGTTTTTTTTTTTTTTATAATGATTTGAAGGAAATCTTGGGGAAACAACTAGTGAAGGAAAGAGAATTTTAATACTAAAGATTTTGATTTCAAGACAAGGAAAAGGAATTCTTCTCTTTTTTTTTTTTTGAATCAAAGGAGGGGGAAAGGATTTGCAAGGAAATTAAACAACAGAAACCACTGAAGGAAGAAATTTGTTTGAAAAACTAGTCAAGGAAAGAAAATTTTAGTACTAAATATTTTGATTTCAAGGCAACGGAAGGATTTTTTTTTTTTTTTTTTGGGAATCAAAGGAAAAGGAAATGATATGCAAGAAAATTAGAAAATAGAAACCATTAAAGCAAAAGAAATTTGGTTAAAAAACTAGTGAAGGAAAGAGAAATTTAGTACTAGGGATTTTGACTTCAAGCAGAGGAGGGAGATTTTTTTTTTGGAAAGTAAGGGACAAAGTTTTTTTTTTTTTTTTTTTTTGTTTTTGGAAAATAGTGCAATAAAAAGGAGATTTGTTTCACAAAGATAGGAGAACAAGAAGACAATAGAACCCTTTTTTTTTTTTTTTTAGAAAACAAATGACACTGAAAAGCAAGAAATTTTGATGATAAATAAATAACTGGAATCAAATGAAAGTCAGAAAGAGAAGGAAAATCGGGGAGTAGAGACAGAAACTTCGACGACCTCCTAGGGAATTCGTCCGGGAGTCAACACAGTACAAATATTCAGCATGCAAGAACTACAACCATCATGCATTCACGAAACAGAAAAGATTCAATCCTACCGACGTCCACGTGGAGTGTTCGTCCAATGAAAGTTACAAGAATTCTTTTCAAAACAGCACTACTCTCTGCTTAGGGGTTTAGAGGACCAACCTGATTGAGCTTTTCACGAAGGGAGTCCCACCGTGATCGCCAGACTGTCGGTACTGGATTTTGACACCGGTGGCGGTGAATGGGTTGTGTCGTGAATCCGGGTTCCTTCAAGTTTGGTTCCGTTGCGCGCACGGCGCTCTGAATCGCCACTTGATGGATCGTCCAAGGTCGCCCGACCGCTTCCAAGGACGTTGGTGTGATCGCCACTTGCTTTTCCTCAAAAGCAAGAAAAGAGGGTTTCTTCTATTACTCGCCTTCAACAGGGGAAGCGGGTTCTCCTCTCAAGGATCACGGCCGGCCGTGCCTTGAGGTGTTCAAGCTCAGATTGATCCTGTAAACCCAAAGAGAGAGAGAGAAAGATACTTGGTTTTTTTTTTGGAGGATTGACAAATAGGCTAAAGCAAAGGGTGTTCTTTTTGGAAGTGAATTATAGGGCTTGATGAACCAGGAAGGGTTTGCTGGTCTCAACGAACTAAGGGGGGGTTATCGGGATTGACAAACCAGGGTGGATTGTCGAGATTGACTAACCAGGGTTGGATTGTCGGACTCGACAAACCGGGGTGGATTGTCAAGTTCGACGAACCAGGGTTGGATTGTCGGACTCGACAAACCGGGGTGGATTGTCAAGTTCGACGAACCAGGGTTGGATTGTCGAACTCGACGAACCAAGGTTGGATTGTCGAGTTTGACAAGTGGGGGTGGATTGTCGAGTTTGACGAGTGGGGATGGATTGTCGAGTTAGACGAGTGGGGGTGGATTGTCAAGTTAGACAAGTGAGGGACGGATTGTCGGGATCGACAAACCAGATATGGATTGTCGAGATCGACGGACCAAATATGGATTGTCAAGCTCGACGAACCAAGGGGGATTGTCAAGCTCGACGAACCAAGGGGGATTGTCAGGCTTGACGAACCAGGGAGGGTTGTCGAGGGTCAACTTCAAGAAAATCCAATAAAATTAGTGGGAGATCTTATATTAACAAGAAACTAAGACAAAATAAAATAAAATGAAATAAAATAAAAATAAAAAAATAAAAATAGCATAAAAAGAAAAAAAGAAAAGAAAAATAGCATATAAAATAACAAGCATATAAAGCAGTAAATGAAGTAAACAAAGTAAACAAAAGGGGTTAGTAGTCCTTGGGGGATACCCAAACTTGCAAAGGGGAGTGTTCAAATGGTCCCTAGACCAACCGACCGACGATCCAAGTTAGGGTCGTCCGTCAGCTGCGTATAGTTTCCAAAAGAACTGATAATAGTCCAAAATGTGCTCCAACACTTTCAACTTTGATTAAACTTATATTTATTTAATTAATAAGCTTATTACAACTTGCTTAAAGGTTTTTTATGAAAAGATGATATATTATACAAGTTCTTAAACAAAAAAAGAAGAGAAAAGAAATGGAAGTGAGGGTAGGGAGGTATGAACTCTCTCTTTCTCTTTGGCAAGGGAGGGTGGAGGATAGATGATGGTGATGGAAAAAAGGGTGGTTAACTTTGGGTGGTAGTGAATGAGTTCGGATGAATGACTTTTGGTGGGAAAGAGGGGAGTTTAGGTGGTGAATGAGGGTGGTGAATGGCTGTTGAAGGGGCTGCTGGTGTAAGGGGTGGTGGTGGTCGAAAATGGAGGGTGGAGGGTGGTGAGGGGCTGTTGGTGATGAAGAAGAGTGGATGAGTTCGGATGGGTGGTTTTGGGAGAGAGAGAGGAGGGCTTAGGTGGTGAATGAGGGTGGTGGATGGATGTTGAAGTGGCTGCTGGTGTAAGGGGTGGTGGTGGTCGAAAATGGAGGGTGGAGGGTGGTGAGGGGCTGCTGGTCTCGAATGGGGAGGCTAGGGGAGGCTTTGGGTGGCTTTGGGGGAGCAAAAGGTGAGTAGTGGATCATGTTTATGCCTCCCATTGCCTCTCTTTTATAGCCCAAACGAGCCACCACCATCTTGACACATGTTTGGGGGGTAATGAGTGCCCCACGACGCTCCCACGTCGCTCGGAGTGGCTGACGTCGGCGGAGAGGTCGCAAAATGCAGCCCATGCCGTCCTTTTCCGAGCTGAAATCATCCCAGTATTTTCGACGATCCATCATCCCATCGTCTAGGTCAACAATCCCTCAAAGATCGTCGAAGTCGACAATCCTTCCAAGATCGTCAAAGTCGACAATCCCTCCAAGATCGTCGAAGTCGACAATCCCTCAAGGGATTGTCCTGATCGACAATCCCTCCAAGGTTGTCGAAGTCGACAATCCCTCAAGGGATTGTCCTGGTCGACAATCTTTCCGAGGTTGTCGAAGTCGACAATCCCTCAAGGGATTGTCCTGATCGGCAATCTTCAATGGGTTGTCCTGGTTGGCTATCCACGAGGGGTTGTCCATGATGACAAGTGATGGCCGTTTGTCTTGGTCGGCAGACATAATTTCAGATGTCTTGTTCAACAGCCCAAGGCTTGATCGTTCTGGGCAATGGTACTGCTCTCTAAGCTTCTCTTTAAAAACTTGTACGCTCATGTCTTCTTTCCTTTCTTCACTCAGGTGATTGTTCTGGCTCGAAGAAGATCATCGGGGTTTAGACCTACAAATTAGGATATCACAAGTGATAAGTATTTCAAAGTTCTGACTGATCAAAATGGGGTATCTACAGCTACTGTTGTTTCTCATGAGAAACTTGAGTATTGCAAAATGTATTTGGACACACTGCATGCATCTTTGATGAACTTTTTATCAGATATTAATAATTGTAGAACAGTTGGTGATGAAACTGTAAAAGATTCAGTTGTTCACTCTCCGATCAAGGTTCGAAGTAAAGGGCAGCCACCGTAAAAAAGGAAGGCATCTAAGGTTTTCAAGCCTAAGAGAAAGCAAGTGAAGAATTCTCAAAGTGATAATGTGCAGAATGTTGATGAAGCTACTGGATTTGCTGCCTTGTGATTGTTTTTATGTTTCAATTTTTTTTGTGTTTTACTTTTCCATCGACATGTATTTCTGAAGTTTTGTAATTGGCTTAATGGCAGAATGAGTTACATTTTATCATAATCTAGTTACATTTTATCAAATTCAGTTACATTTTAACAAAGTCAGTTAAATATGTGGTTAAAACTAGTTGCATTATGGTAACTATATATAGCAATGATGTCACCTAGTATAGAAATCATATCATATAGCATAACATAAATCACATACATAAAACATTTGCATAGACCAATATAAAACGAATGGATCACATTGCTTTTCATTGTTCAAAACAAAAAAAAATATAAGAAGTTTCTAATTTCAGTCAGACACGTCATTCACATTCACATTTGGAAGAACCAAATTATTTTTTGCATCTACACACATGACAAAATATCCACTTTTTACATGACATGATATCCTATGTCAATCATCAAAATGCATTGTTAAAACTTGGTGATCATCGTCCGTGTATGTCCTGGGGCTGTCGTTAACAAATATCTTGATGAGGCGTGCTCTATTTAATATCATCATACTCTCTTCTATGGTTGTTGGTATTTTTTCATGAACTGCGTACTGTCTCATAATATGAATTATCACCACCCCATAATCCATCCTGCAAGTTTATTAAAATGCATTATCTTAAAAGCTTTTTAACATTTCTGTTTTGAACATGTGTTGAAATTGAAATATACGTACGAGAATTGGGATTGTTGCGGATCTTCCATCACTGATATGATGCTCCCCACTTTGATCCAGTCAAAACACTTCATGAATTCTTTCATCTGATATGGAATGCAGATACAATTGCAAAACAGTCAGTTTGATTTCTAATACCAAAAAGTATATGATGAAGAGATATAAGTGTTAGAGCAGTGTTCTAAAAGCCATGACTTATGTAATAAACTCTATTATTAAGATGGTCTTAGCATTTTGATGAGAATTATTATTGGTAAATGCTTGCATTATATTGTTTGAAATATTGTGCTTGTTTTTAATTTAATCCTTTAATTTACATTGTAGATAATCTGGTGTGTAGAGTTTGGCTTACACACAAAAGATCAGATTATCGGTTCCCTGTGAATTATAAGTTGAGGTTCACAACCTTAGATGGACTTGGATAATCCATTGGATAAAGGTTGTAGTGCAGTTCATCTTACGTAGTTTATCTTGACTATAAAAGACCGGTTAATAGTTTTGGGTGATTGTACTAGTACACCTTGTGTGTATTGAACAGACCAAGTTGGGGTAATTATTTTTTGTACTGACTAGATAAAATAATTTACACCACATGTTTATTATGATTGCTTATGCTCTTAATCCTAAAATGGTTCTTAAACATGTGCATTTGTTATTTGTCATGTTGATTTATTAAAGAGTGAGATTCTACTATGGATCAATAGGCTCGGTAAGTTGGGTGACAATAACGCTTGTATGATGAATATTTGCTATTGATGGAATCCACGTCTCCAATAGGAGGTTGATGATACTCTCTTGAGGATGCTTATAAGTTTTGATTATGTCTAACCCGGCCGGTGGATTTAATTATCCGACATATCAAATAAGTTAAGCGGAAGATCTCAAGGAAAATAAGATGTCATGAAATAATATTGTCAGTAATAATTATTTCATAACGAGTATTGGAATCTTAGCGTGGGGAGATATTAAGCATATAATATAAGGAGCTCGAAATATTATTTTTGAGATTAGTATGTTTGGAGTGCAGTCATAATCCTTTAGTGGAATGAATTATGACTTATGGGCTTTTGGTTTTAATTCTAGGTTGAATTATGGTACCCAAGCCCATAGGAGCCAATTACTGATTTCTCCTTTAGGTCCCTGCCCTAGCCTATAAATATGTGGCTTCCTCTCTCTCTCAAGTGACATATGATTTCAGCCGAAATCAAAACCCTAACCCTAGAAATCCTTTAGGATCTCTGGATCCAGAAAAGGTGAGGAAAGGAGAGAAGGAGAGCGAAGGGATTCGCGGCTGCCGTTCGAAGCAAGAAGGAGACCACACTCCGCCGCGGATCTGCAACATAGAAAGGACATACGGCAGAAGATCTGAAGGTTCCGATTGAGTGATTGATCGTCGTCCATCAGATCCAATCTTCTTCTACGGCAGAACTCTGATCTGAGTTCTGAAGGTAGACCCTAATTCCACCTTGTAGGGTTTGCATTAAAAAGGTTTAATAAATAAAAAAAATTTATTGTTCGATCTATACCTCGATCAACGGATCTTGGCAGTCGGGATTTATTTTTCCAACAATAAGAAGTCATATACCAATGGTGTGACCATCTGTAAATGTGTGTCATCAGTTTCATATTCTAAACGCAAGGAATTATAGTGCCGCCATATGTTTTCCTTTATATCATACACTGCCAAGGTCCAATGGCCATGATTGTTCAAAGGAAAGTGAACATATCGATGCAATGACAGATTTATTTTGCCTTTTACCAGGTCTTTAAACATGTGTGTTTGTTTTTCATTCAGAATAGCTTGTGAAATGTTGGCAAATACGAAAAAGGAACTGTCTTTATCTTGTGATGGTGAACCTTGTTTGACGTACAATATTTCTGTAAATGCATCGATTACCTATGCATGTAAAACATTTAAGTAAAGTTAGATCACACTAATTTAAATGCATTCTATCAGTAGTATATATATTTTCAGATTACCTATTAAAGGATTTCAGTTACATTTACATATGTAACTAACTTAGTTTATTCAATGTACATTCACAAAATAGAACTGTTTTTTTATTTGATCTTTTGAATATATGAGAACTATAAATCAGAGTATCTATACAAAATTTGACTTGTTAGAGTACATTGGTAAATTATTTATATTTACCAATATTTTGTAACTGATATGTATTGCATTATGTAATCAAGGCAGTTACATTTACATATGTAACTGACTTAGGTTATTCAATATACTTACATTGCTTAAGATTTCATCGTTCAACGTAATTGCTTTCATATCTTCAAAATGTATTACATTCAACTCTCCTTGCCAGATTGTTCCACTGCGAAGGTGATAAATATAAAGTTAAATATCAATGAATTTCATGACTTGGAACCGTATGTAAATAAAGCTATTTGCATATGGAGTAAGCTACCTTCCACCAGTCGGCCCCACTATATGTCTCAGCGTTTTCAAATCATCAACTCCAACAATCTCAGTCACTTCATTTTTAGGAAATTTGAAGTAGAATCTTTTTTTCTGTGGTTCTTTTCCTTTTTGGTTAATTTGTGCCTTCCTTTTTTTGTATGAGTACTTGAATTGAGGATCCATTTTCGCCTTACGTTCCTTACCCTTGACTCTCCTTATCAATGAGCTGGGTTCCTTACCCTTGACTCTCCTTACCTTTTTAGCCCCTTGTAATTCCGGTTCCACTTCTATGGGATCCATAGGCTATGAATTTAGTGGAACCACTCTAAGTGGGCTTCTATCAGGTGTTAGAGTTGCCCTTTGAAATGATTCGATCATCACATTCTGCTGTTCAATTATAATATTTTTCTGGTTGATCTCCTCACGAAGGTAAATGATATCTAAATTCAGATTTGATGCTTGTGTAATAGTATGCACTGAAGCATCATCCTTCAAGTCTGCAATCACTTTTTTTTGCTCATCAATCTCCTTCCGAAGCTGTGTTACTTGCTCGAAATATTTTTTCTCTTCACATTCTGTCAACTTTATAATTTCTTTCATTTCTTGATTTTCAATTCTCATCTTCATCAACTCTGCCTCCAATTCTTCATTTTTTTCTGGTTAGCCTTGCATTCTAATAGGAGATTCCTGCAATTGCGGCTATTTGTTATCGTCTGGTAACTCAGATCCTTATTTTCTGCCATAGCGCTCAGCATCGCCTTTTCTTGTTCTGAATTTTTTTTAAATTTAACATTCTCAACTTCTAGATCTTTCCCATGTTCTGTTGAAGGGTGTTCACATTGCTCCATAACATTTTCTCTCTCTTTGTGCTGATCACTACCAACAATCTGATCTGTAGGCTCTTTGATGTTCTCTATTCTATCCGCGGGATCATGAAAACATCCACCACCACCAATATCTGGTTCTTGGTTTTCATCAATCTGCCCTCTCATGACACCTGTCCTTTCTATTTGATCTGATTCAGGACCATCGGAATCTGTTTCTTTTTCTGATTCTTCCTCTCCAGTTTCTTCACTTTCAGATTCTTCAGCTGAGATTTCTTCAGACCCATCTTCAGATTCTGATCCAATATTAGAAACAACATCCTTCTTTAGTTGTTGCAATCCTATCAATTTTGCGTCTAGCTCCTCTGTGTATAACATCTACAGGCAGTTGCATTGGACAATTGTTAGTTACATTTTATTACTTAGTTACATAGTTATAGATATTAGCCTTCAATAATAAAAAAAACATAAAATATCATATATAATTAAATTAGTTTGTTACATAGGTATAATAGTAATATCAGTTACAGTTAAAAAGTAAGAAACATGTTTTTAGACTAGCAACAGTATAAGATGTTATGTTCAAAATTACCTGATGTGATTTAACTTTTATGAGATTGGTTTCTTCAAGCTTTCTGTGCATGTTGCACAAATCCCATTTCAAAAATCTTGGAAAGTTATCTAGATGCGAAGCCTCTACTAGATTGGTGTACTCACATAACCAATACTGCATACACGTTAGTGACAATCCATCAATATCTACATTTAATAAAAAATATCAATGTGTGGGAAAAGCTTACTTACCAGCAGCAGAATAACACAACCTGTAATGCTTGTAGATTGGTTTCTACATTTTTGATGGACTGATTTCATCGGTGTATAAAAAATTGAGGTAGACCATGCGTATTCTTTCATTCCTTTTATGTTATCCACATATTGGAGGCTTGCCCACCCAATAGCTTACTCACTAATCGTAAAAACATTTGACAGATTTGTTACATTTGTAAATAAAATCTTTAATATGTCATTCAAATCATATATAGTACCAAAATAAATTTAAGATTTGAAAAAAATTGTTTAATAGGATTGCATTACGAAAATATAACAATAGTGAGTTACATTGTACATCAGAAACTACTCACAAATCATAAAAACATTTGATTGAATCATTACATTTGTTAATAAAACAACAAAAAAATTGGTTCATAGGATTGCATTACGAAAATCGGCAATACAAAAAGTGTGATTTGAAAAATTGGGAAAAGGGTATTCTGTTACCCATTTTTTGCAATTTGACATTCAATAGAATGGAGAACCTTGAATAAATGAGAAATACAACATGTCTGATTCAACAAATTGGAAAAAAATAATTGTTTATCCATTTTTTTGCAATTGGGCATTCAATCTGGCGAAGAAACTCTATGAATCGCGTTGAAATCGAATCCCCCAAAAATGCTTGAAGTTCTTCAATTTTTTAGACGAAAAAAAAGAGAATGATGAAAATGTATCAATTGTTGCGTTAAATATGTGGAAACCAATCGATTTTTTTATATTAATTGATACCCCGCAAGAGGGACGGAAGACAAAGAACGCCCAAAAAACGAGGGATTTCAGCGTTCAAACGTGTATATTTAAACAAGGGTACTTATGTAACTTGCTATTGTACCCTTTTATCAAAGTCAGTCAGCCATCCAATGATAGGATGACACCTATTGGGGCTTTTGAGTGGAGCCTATGAGTTGGGGCCTGTGGAGCAAGACTCTATTGTAAGACATTGATCTCCTCTTTATTTTTAGAATCTTAATTGTGTTGCCCTATATGCTGTTTTGTACGTTTAACTATGAGAATGCAATATCATAACTTTTGTTATGATAATGGATACATATCATTTTTTAAAGAAAAATTAGACCTTTTATAATTAAAATCAAAGAGTTACATACAAATGATCCGAAATAAGAGAAGGAAAACAGATCGAGCAAACACACACACACACAATTTTGTCTGGATAAACAACATTAATATCAACAAATGCTGTCCTAGTATTAGTTTTACACACCCACATACACTGGCATAACGTTACCATTTTTGTATTTTTTTTAAACAAAAGATGGTTTTTATAATATAGGAAAGAGATAACACGTTGCTTCATTTTAAAAATATAAAAAAGGTAATAAAGCATTTTGTCCAGCTAACCAATACAGCACTTGATTTGATCTGTCCAGTACTCGTCTCATGAATGGTCGTTGGAGGTTATGGTTTGCCGTGAATAATCAGGCTAATAATCTACTCATTAACAGAGGCCATATATTAATTAAGAAATAGTTGTTGTTCATGATCAATCATGGAAGATGTTAAAAACACTTCCTGTTCCGTACATAACTGTTCCATACTTTTTTTTTGGTAGAATAACTGTTCCATACTAGAGTATACAATAAAGTTTTTTTTTTTTTATGGAAATGTAGGCATTGGCCTCAATTTTATTAGAATCAAGACACAACATACCCAAAACGGTAAAAGAAGGTAGAAGAGTATTCTAACAAAAAAAAACACAAAAGAGCTGAAATAAACTATTCCTCAACCACAAATTTTCCCCCAATCAATAAAATCTTCCTTGCCCCTGCACATGCAAGGCCCCAATTCCTGATGAAGTTCACCACCGAGTCCCACAAGTTTTCAAAGTATATGCTTGTGTTTAGGGGAGGAGCCCGAAATCAGAAGAGGGGGGGGGGGGGGGGCGGAAGGCCAATAGATTTGGAATGATAAAAAAATGTATTCATAAAATAATATAATTGTATGATAATTCAACATAATTAAAGTTGACGAATAATGACCTAGTCATTGAAGTAATGGACAATTTAGATAAAAAATTATTTTTGTACTGCTTCTTTCACATTTAGAAAATCTGAGCATTTTATTTGAAATTTTTTTTAAAAAAAAACTTGCAATCTCATTATTTACCTTCACAAAAACTTTAAATAATAAGCCTAAAAAAATAAAAATAAATAAATGTGAAAAAACAATTGATCGCAACACAATGATATCCTTAAAGAAGACCGAGATATTCAAATTAGTGATCAAGAAAAATAAAATAAATAAAAAATCATTAACAAATAAAAAACTATGATTTTTCTTACCAATTTTAAAAAAATGCAACCCATTTGTAGTTATTTCACAAACGCATTATATGAAATCACATAACATAATATATATGTCATTATCTTAGTATATCTTTTATATAAAAAATATAATTAAAATATATGTATTCAATTTATATGAGGAAAGATACTTGATTAGCTAAGCATATATTAAAAAGATTGTGTGAGATGCAAATGGGATTACGAAATGGACTGAATATAGCAATTTTCAACCCCACCTTTCAACTCATTTCATTATGCCTCCCCTTCCAAAAAAAAAAACTCGATTTTCAAAATGGTCTTTTCCCAAGGAAAAATTTTCCTTGGTAATATATATATCTAGATCTAGCTAGGAAATATTTTACCAAGGAATGCTTTTTCACAGGGGCCTGTTCGCTTATGATCCACTCAATTACCAACGAAATACTTTCCTTGAGAATAATATTTACCAACGAATTCATATCCTTTAGCAAGGAAATATTTCGCGATTAAATATCAAATCTCTTGTAGTGACTTTCTACCCATGGTTTCGGCCTTGGGGGGGCCCGGGTCCCAGCCTGCCCCCCCTGGCTCCTCCCCTGCTTGTGTTGTGAAATATCCGATGGTTATAGGCTAACCATACAACCCATAGGACAGCCGGGACAAAGGATTGAGAGATTTTGGCCGTCACGCTACGATCCCCTTTTCGCTTTAACCTTCTTCCCGCTTCCCAAAAACCATCAAGAGAGTCAAAAGTATCGGAAATCCTCGTTGCCTCCTTTACGCGCCGCCACACCAACCTCACCAGGGGACACTCGATAAAGAGGTGGGACACTGTCTCCTCCGCCATCATGCACAGTGAGCAGGATATGTCCTCGGTCGGGGCCCATTTGGCTATGTAAGCCTTCATCATAATCCTCTCCTGGTACATCAGCCACACGAATGAATGAACCTTGAGAGGAATCTTTGGGTGCCATATTTTTTAGACCTTCGACGTGATGGATGCATCGTGAGACCGCTCCCTGCACCACCAATCATAGCAGCTCCTCACCGAAAAGAAAGACGAGCCTGAGGTCTCCAACAAACCGAATCAGGCAGCCCTTCCGTGAGGGAGATCGAATACAACTCTCTTAGCAGATCATTGAGCATAGACGCTGCCCCCCCCCCCTGCCCGGATGACGTCGCAGCCGCACATCCCAATGCCCACCCGATCCCTCCTAACGCCAGAAACTGCCCATCGTGCCCTCCCTATCTCGAGACAACCTATATATCTCCACAAAACGCTCCTTCAATGCGCAATCTCTAAGCCAAACCTCATTCCAGTAGCTGATAGACTGTCCATTGCCAACTTTCCAGCAGACCGCCTCCATGAAACCTTCCGTAGATGAAAGGATATTCCTCTAGATAGGAGAGATGTGCGGAGAGATCTCTGGGAACTTGGATCTGTGATCACCACAGTAATAACGAACTTCCAACAAGTAACACCATAAGCGCTCGCGATTAGCAAGCCACCGCCATCTCCACTTACATAAAAGCGCCTTATTAAGATCACCCAAATTCGAGACCCCCGCCCTGCCCCACCTCTTCCTATTACAGACTAAATCCCACCGAACCGTGTGAGCCTTCCTCCCCTTGCCATAGGCTTCATTCCAATAGAATCTCCTTCGAATGCCCTCAAGTTTCTGGAGGACACCCTTCGGAATTTTGAAAATGGAAAAGAAAAAAACCGGTAAATTGGACAACACCGCTTGAATTAGAGTTAACCAACCACCCTAGCTCAAGAGTTTTCCTTTCCAACGCTCCAACCTCCTTACAAATTTGTCAATCAAGGGGTTCCAATCATCTTTGCGAAGCTTGCCCAAGTTGAGGGAAAGACCGAGGAGTCGGGTTAAAAATGATATTGGACACAGCCCTTGCGTGGATGCACTTCTTGATAGCTAATCCATTTGATTTAAATTGATTATATAATATATGCTAAAACCTATACATGACTGGCGTAAGCCATTTTGCTAAATAAAGCGATGGATCAATCATGGGGAGACGGTCATTGGACAGAAGAATTTCGTTTAAGGTAATGCGTGCATGTATTATAGTGTTAATCATTATACTTTTTTATTTGTTTTATTAATAGTAAATAAATAAAATTTATGATTCTTAGTTAAGTTTTTAGCTAAGTTGAAAAACACTTCCTACCCCTATAAAAGAGGTCAAAAATCAAATATTGGGGAACATTATTTTTTCAATATATATATACTTCCTATCCCGTATGAGCTGCGTAATATCATATATATATATATATATATATATGAAAATGATTGCGTGCGGCGAACGGCAGGTGCGGCCGCGACGTGGGACGTTCGATTGCAGGTCCATCGCATCCAACGGTCGAGATGAATCGCCCCCGACCGTCCGATGCGATAGACCCGTGATCGACGGCCCGTGATCGCTGCCGCACCCGTCGTTCGCCGCACGCAATCACGTCCCTATATATATATGTATACATATATGTATATATGTATACATATATGTATATATGTATATACACACACACACACACTCGCGATATATATATATATATATATATATATATAGAGGTTATTGCGTGCGGCAAACGGCGGGTGCGCCGTCGATCACGGGTCCATCGCATCGGACGGTCGGGTGCGATTCACGTCGACCGTTGGATGCGATGGACCTGCGATCGAACGGTCCACGTCGCGGCCGCACCCGCCGTTTGCCGCACGTAATAATTTTCATATTATATATATATATATATATAGGAAACCGATTAGGTGTGGCGAACAGCGGGTGCGGCAGCGATCACGGGCCGTCGATCACGGGTCCATCGCATCGGACGGTCGGGTGCGATTCACGTCGACTGTCGGATGCGATGGACCCGCGATCGCACGGCCCACGTCGCGGCCGCACCTGCCGTTCGCCGCACCTAATCGGTTCTTATATATATATGCCGACGTGATTAGGTGCGGTTTGCGGTCGGTGCGGTTTGCGACGTGGATCGTCCGATCGCGGGTCCATCGCATCGGACGGTCGACGTGAATCGATTCACCCGACCGTCCGATGCGATGGACCCGTGATCGGACGACGCACGTCGAATCGCGCACCGCACCGCACCGTAAACCGCACGCTAATCGGCTCCCATATATGTATATATATATATATATATATATATATATATATATATATATATATATATATATATATATATATATATATGAATAAAGAGGGCCGATTACATGCGGCGGCCGCATGGTGCGGCGTCGATCACGGGCCGTCAATCACGGGTCCATCGCATCGGACGGTCGGGTGCGATTCACGTCGACCGTTGCATGCAATGGACCCGCGATCGGACGGCCGCCGCACCCTGCGACCGCCGCACCTCATCGCGCTCGTGTATATATATATATATATATATATATATATATATATATATATATATATATATATATATATATATATGCCGACGATTAGGTGCGGTATGCGGTCGGTGCGGTGCGCGACGTGGGCCGTCCGATCGCGGGTCCATCGCATCCAACGGTCGACGTGAATCGCACCCGACCGTCCGATGCGATGGACCCGTGATCGACGGCCCGTGATCGCGCACTGCACCGACCGCACACCGCACGTAATCGGTTCCATGGGAGCCGATTAGGTGCGGTTTACGGTCGGTGCGGTGCGCGATCACGGGCCGTCGATCACGGGCCCATCGCATCGGACGGTCGGGTGCGATTCACGTCGACCGTTGGATGCGATGGACCCGCGATCGAACGGCCCACGTCGTAAACCGCACCGACCGCACACCGCACGTAATCGCGACCATATATATATATATATATATATATATATATATATATATATATATATATATATATATATATATATATATATACACGCTCGCGATTAGGTGCGGCGAATGGCGGTTGCGGGCAGCGATCACGGGCCGTCGATCACGGGTCCATCACATCGGACGGTCGGATGCGATTCACATCGACCGTCAGATGCGATGGACCCGCGATCGAACGGCCCACGTCGCAGCCGCACCTGCCGTTCGCCGCACCTAATCGCGAGTGTGTATATATATACAACTTTTTTGAGCAAAAAAATTATAAAATCCATATGAAACATCTCATGTTGTTTTAATGAATAATAATTTTAATTTTCTATGTTCCATGTTTTTCCCTCTCATTTGAATAAAACTGGGGAAGAAGTAACGCAATAGAAGAATATTAAAATTTGATCTATGTCAATATCTCACTATATATCTCTAAAGAGAAAAAACTGAAATAAACTCAATATTATTGATGAAAATATAATTCAACCCTTAGGGTACAGGGATTAGGTTAGGTTCAACGAGCGTTGGACAATTTATCGGTCTTATAATTTTGAGATACATAAATTAATTGAATCCTAATAAATAAGTTTTATAATTTAATTGCATTCTAAATCTAGTTTTGAAATCTTATAAATTATCTCAATCACAACAAAATTATAAGATCGGATGGTAATGAACGTGTTGAACAATCAAATTCTTAACCTGATCTTTTGGTACAAGCCTCTCTCAAATAGACCTAATTAAACCCAATTATATATGAACCTAATTAAACCGGTCCGATTATAAAATTTAATAAAAACAAAATTATTAAACAATTATAAATAGGATTTATTTTGAGATAAGTCATAATTGATGGTAAGGAAATAGAAACAACCATGTGAATTATCTACGTAAATAGCAAATTCACTTGTTTTAATGATCTTAATATTGAATATACGGGTGTAACGATTAATTTTATTGTACTCCACAAAATACACCTCCACGTCGAATATTATGGGACTCTGAGATCGTTGAGTTTTAATTTTAAATTTGTTCTTTCATTTCCTTGAGCACTTCTTGTGCATGTCGGCGACTCAATGTGCATTAGTCTTCTCCACTTGCAGAGAATTCAATCTCAATTTAAAGTCGGGGCCGAGAAGTTCACAAGAAGCAGTCCAAGAAATTAAAAAATTTATTTAGCAGTGAACAGGAATAAAATTTAAATATCTCGTAATCTCATAAAATTCGATGTACAGACGTGCCTTTACATGCGAATTTACTATTTATAGTTTGTTAATTTGGTATGCACGCCAATATGCAAGCCCATTTTTTTATTATCAGATCACATCATTAAGGCCATGTGAATTTACTATTTATAGTTTGTTAATTTGGTATGTATAGTTTGCCAAATTCACATGATTGTTCACTTTTTACAAATATCAAAATTTATTATCATAAATTCTGGCTGATTTTCAAAATGAATGGTTATTATATTTGTTTAATATTTTTTACTTTTATTAAATTATGTAATCAGACGTAATTAATTGAGCTAATTTAAGTCCATATGACTCTGACGTATTAGTATTTATTTAAATTATAAATTGAAATTGTTCCGGGTTTATTCTCTTTTGAGAGAGATTGTGAGATCTTGAGATGGATCACGGACTTATTTTTTCCAAAAATCAGCTGATGTTGACGACTCTTCTTTTAGTGCTACTTCATCAATTCATCTGTTCTTGTGAAACCTCGAATGTTCACATCAATAGAAATTATTATTTAAAATGTTTATATATCAAATTTCTGTTAAAAAAAGAGAAATTAATTCTAGGTTCTCCGGAACCCTAAATTATTTCTAGATCTCTCATACATGTGAATTTATTTGTAAGTCCTTAGACCCTGTGTCTATTATTTTCATGTCATCTTGAATAATAGCAATTAAATCCATTGTTAACATTTATATATTTACCCATTCCCTTCACCGACTGTGTAGACGGTAAACAAGTCTTTGTACATTATTAAACTGTTTGTGTATTTTGTTAATTGATTTTTGTACATTGTTAATCTTTATAACATGGACAATTTAATTGTCATTTCTTCTCAAATTTTTTTAAACCAAATATAGATGCTATTCAATCTATTTTATCAAGACCGTGACTAAAATCATAGTAAGGGACTGCCACCAAAAGCTTTTGAAGAAGACGCCCTTTTACATCTTAGTGAACATCCTTCTACCATTTCATGCCGTGTTAGGTAGGAGGAAGGGGGTGACAGAACGCCGCATATGGAGGGAGGGGTTGCCGTCTATGTGAATAGGAGAGGGGGGGGGGGGATACAAATAAAAATTGAAAGTATGAGCAAAAGTGAAAAAATTGGTAAAAAATAATCTTCATTGAATGAAAAGACAGATAAAATTTTCTAACTAACTTAAGATATAAAAATAAGTCGAGATGTTTTAGAATTTTAAAAATAATTTCAGAATTATTTCTTCCCCGTCTATGTGCCATCTGCAGTCAGAGACCTTTTTTTTTTTCCTTCCCCGCACCCGATTTATTTAAACATAGATAAATTTTGCGTGCATGGATAAAATCGGTGCGGGTGCAGGGAAGAAAAATGCACATATGTTTTATATATTTTGGTTTGTTGATAGTATAAAAGCAGGTAAATGAAGTTAGCGACTCACCTAACGATCCTTTTCAAACTGCTCTGTACTTCATAGTATGACCGCAGTTTCCCCACTTACTCTCAATGCTTGTCATTGAGAGAGATTTCACATTCCGGAGAATCTGGACCAGTCCATCGAACTTTTTTTGCTCCGAAATGATACATCACCAACTCCCACTGAAGTTGGCAATGGTTGGTGAAAACGAACCACCCCCAACCCAAATCACTTTTACTGGTGGATCGCAAGAGAGGCCTTGAATTCAAATAATTGATATTTAATTCTTTATTAATGTAAAAAGAAATCGTTTTAATTATACAACTGAATTGGGTAGCAATATATGTACCTTTCTTTCCAAGGAGTATAAAAGAGGGTGGGGGTGGTTTAATCAGGTCGTTATTCAAGGGGAACGGAAGGACTAAGCGGTGCACTAAAAAACAAAAAACCAATATAATGATAGAACACTGATACAAATATCCATTTTGGGTCGTGATGTATACTGTGTTATCGCAGTGTATGAGTATAAATTTTTATTTTTCAAAAAAAAAACCTAACATATTTCAGTTCAACTTGTATAATAACATGTACTTCAATAAACAGATATATTTTTTTTAAATTATACTAGTGTAGATTACTAATGAGACTGAACACGAGATTAACATTTTCCATGATGATATATAGAAGAGTGCTAGTAATAGTGATAGAAAAGTAGTGCTCCTATCCCATCACAATGGACCAACTCAATGTAGCTTGGTCTTGAATCAACAACATGGGGAAAAAAAACATGCACTCTCCGTTGGATCTATCTAACATAATATTAACTCTTCCAATGGATAAACATTCTCTAACAGTTTATATATATACATACATTGTAATACTAGGATGAACTGACACATCAATCCATCAATCACCTCTTTTATAAATACACCTCTTTTATAAATACACATAACACCACACAGAGCGAGAATATATTAACTGTACTAGTAAAAAAAATTTACTAAATGTTAGGCATGCGTCCTAATTTTATTTCAAAATCAAAGCGAACACGTCCAAAATAAAGAAAAGTAGAGAATGAATCTACCAAAAAAATAAAGCAAACAAAATCAACTATACTAGTAAATTAAACAAACATATTCTCTAAAATAAATATACATTGTAACTAAATGTGTATTAAATGCTATATACATTGCAACAAAGTGAGTATTAAATGCTTAGGCACGCAATAGTTCCTCAAATCTCTTATGATCATGCACACGCGAGATTGTCAACATTAGGTGCATGCACTTGACTAACAAAAAACCAGGACTTTATATATTTTAGGGGTTGAATACTGCATTACAGTTTAAAATTTAGTCTCTCAAGTTCTAGCAACATTTCCACAGCAAGGATAAGAATCTGCTAAAAACAATCGTTCAGACAAGGTTTAAGATGCAACCTTCCCTATGGCTCGGCTCGTAAGCTTTCTTACACGGTGGAAAATGGCAAGAGGAGATTTATTCATAGTGAAATAGGGAATATTGCCCACTTTCTTAATTTTTTTGTCTGTTTCTCACTTGGAATTTTCAAACTTCCTCTGTTTTCAAGTACTAAGTACTAACTAACCCTTAATCCACTTTTATGTTATTTAGTTACAAAATCAAATGGAACCACATTAAATCATATCGATTTGGTTTAACTACAAAAAGATTAATTGGTATAAACTGATAAATCAGATGATACAAAAACACAAATATTTACTTCCATATTCAGACAATTTCTAAAAACTTGAATGAAACTTACTGACCACAAATATTGGCTCACTTTTTATGCAAGAGACCCATGGACATAAAGACAATACATGTGCAATCTGCGGTCAGAGACTCCGTCGACTCAGCTGCCACACAAACTGATCAACAGCCAGCATTGCACGAGAAGCTGAACCAATCGAACCATCATACCTAGAACATATTGACAAGGAGATTATACATAGCATCAAATTGAATGGAGCATCATTATTGCAATCCAAGTCTAAGAGGAGCATAACGTTAAGCCTAGTCCAAAAGTAAAATTTCAAACCATCTTTTGTTACATCGTTGGTCCTTACATTGCAACCAAAAGAAATGCTGAACTCTGCATGACAATAACACCCTCACCAGCAGGTTCTGATGTATTCACGCACCTTGCACCGAACCACTGCTCATGGATGGATGTAACTAAATCTATCATAAAACATAAGTTATCCAGAGTCACATAAATTGAAACACCATAGCAGGACAAAAAATGCGAGCTTTCATGCATGTTGTAGATACAGCTATATCAGTGGGACAGTGATCCAAACTACTTTGTAATTACATTGAGAACACGTTAGTACGTTACATATATCAATCAATCATGCCCTAGGTTCCATTGAAGCAGTGCAGGATGTGATCATGCTAAATCTAACATCTCTAGCACTTTACACCTGATCTTATATTTTGAAGAAGATACTGGGAGCAATCTTATAAAGAAAAAGATGCCCCCGAGTTAATACCTGGTCTTGACAATTAAATATCTTAATTAATATGACAATTCCCATGTTAAAATTTGGAAACTTATTCAGCAAGCTCCAGTATAAGAATTGCAATTTTGATCATTTAACTCACATTGTTTTGGTCCAATAAAGAAGAATTCCGACTGATAATTTCCCCGTTTCATGAAGTCAAGAAACGATGCCAACTCTGCAGGCTTTGCTTTCATTCCCTGTTGCTCTGCTCTGCCAAAACAAAGCAATCTTTAACAACTCAGGAATATCTCAAGTCCTTGGCCTGCTATCAACAGTTTTGGTGGGCCCAATGGTTCTCAAACCCAGAAAAGTTTCCATGAACAAAAGAAATGTAGTGTGCTAAATAACTGTCTGTTCACTTCAACATGACAAGAGAATGCTTACCAGAAATGACAAGAAATGCAGTTGATCACGAATAATGCAATGAGAATAAAGTTCCAATTGAAAGATGAGATGCCTGAGATTTTGCCACGATAATCAAGATATTGATAGTCAATGGTGCAGCAACATATCATGAAAAAAAATGAAATGGAATATACCACTCTCAAATGTGTTATGGCTTTCAGACAATCAATTTATGAAAGCAGAACAGCAATCACAAGAATATGAAAGATAATGGAACACATTTCCTAACACAAAAGCCAATGCTGATGACACCTAATCTCTCCAAACTACATATAATGACAATTTCCCGATCCATTCAGACACAGAAGAAATTTCTTGCAAATACGGTCCATAATCAATTGATTTTTTTAAAAGAGTAAAGATGGGTTGTCCAACAAATTATGTTAATGGTCAAATATCCATGGGATGAAAATTCATCTCTCAAAATGGACGAAGAATTGGACAAACACAAAAAATGATCCATTTTAGCCCATGTTACAAGATGTGGACCCTGCCACACATCTCTCCTCCATATGAATGCTTAAATTGGATGCTTCCGGAAAGTGTTCTCCCCATGCCCTTCAGCAGTCCACACTGCTAAATATTCTAGACATAACTTGGTTTTCCTTGGAAATTTATATCAAGTTTCTGAGTCAATTGATAAAGAGGTGAGAGAATATTTCAAGTTTTAGAAGATTGGAACACAGAGTATAAAAAGATACAGTCATACAGATGAAAAAAAATCCTTGTTCTTGCATTTATGAAAAATACAACATTGTGATTGTATTAACGAACAGAAAGGAGAGAGCTGAAGAAGTGATATCGGTTTAATTCCTCCAAATTCTTAAATAAATGCCTCTGATAATAGTTGATTCATTTTTCCAAACTAAAGAGAGAGGGTGATGTGTGATGGGATTCAACCGAACCCATGCAAAGAATTCCTACTTTTACTTTTCTAGCAAATATGATTATAAGGAGCAAACTGGTCTGGTATTAGTCACAGGACACTGTTGCATCCAATCCCTTTACAATATATCCAACTTCTATTTCTTCTTCAAAAATGGGAAAAATGAAATGTTCATAAAATATGGAAAACACGTGTATGACAGTGTATATTATTATTTTCTAGCTGCCAAAACAACAAAAAAACATCACGTAGTTCAGAAAATTCAGCTGCATCCATCTTTCTCTACCATAATAGAAACGGAGAGGCAAGAGATAATAGTCCAAGAGCATGTTAGAGCTATACACAGGAAAAAGGCCTCTTACATAGTGTAGACTTTTAGGAGGTCACATTAGGTGAACTGGGTTTTAATCGAGGCAACTGCTCGCTATATATGGGTTTTAGCAAGGTGGATCAGCTAATTAAGGAGCTGTCTCAACAGCTAATTTTTCAATTCTCAACAATAGAAACTAGAATTTTTTTAGCTTGGTTGTAACTTGAAAACCTCTCTCCTTCGATATCCTGGATAGCAACTGTCTTTAGCTGAACGTGTATCAAGGTAGAAGGAGAGTGGTAATTAAAAGGGGGAGCAATTGGGAGTGGTAGGTGAGTGGTTTCTCATCTTCAATATGTGAATGGTACACTTATATTGTGTAAAGAGAGCCTCAATCACCTTCTTGCATTAAGTTTACCTAAGTTGTTTGAGATGGCAATGGACTTGAGAATTAAATTCTCCGTAGCACGTTGGTCGGCATTAATATGATGTAAAGGGATGTAAGGTGCTATGAAGATCTAATGGGATGTGCAATTGAGAGCTTTCCAATCAAATACCTTGTCCTATATCTACATCTCAAGCTTGTGTATCCAAGATTGGTCAACATTAGTGGAGATATTTGAGAAAAGGCTGACTTGGAGATGGGTGGGGCTTCAACTTTAATGGACAATGCTCTATGCCTGCTTGGAAAATGGGTGTGGTGGAAGCGGATTTCAGATAGTTAGAAATAGATGTTACCGGAGTATAGTTTTGTATGATCTTTTGTTCATGGTGGCATCTGATAGAAATGATAAAGTCCAAGATGTTTGCAGATGACAAAATGGACAAGGACTTATTGGAGATTGAGGCCATGTTGAGGTGACTGCAAGAAATGTACAACAATTGAGATCTGGACGACTGCAAATGCTGTAAGAGGAGGAGTGGAAGGGCTTTTCTGCTAAATCATTTTATTCACTTCTTGGTTATCCTGAACGGAATGAGCTAGGAAATCATGAATAAGTTCAAAGAAATTTGTGGAGTCAAGTCTCGTATAAAGATTTGAGATTTCATGCAGCTTGCCTCCCTGAACAAGATCTTCCCAGATGTGAATAGGGACAAGTGGGCACATGATGTTAACAAAGGAGGAACTTATACACAGTTGATTCAGTAAGCCATCTTGTGCAATCTGTGGGTCACAAAAAATGAGAAAAGTTTCTGATAGAAGCAATGCTAGCTACATTGAGAATACTTGGGATGCAATCATAGAAAATTATAAGCATGGGGAATCATAACATAAGCGCTCAGATGATAATCTCAACAGGGATGTGGTGTTTAGTTTTTTTGTGGAGCATAGCATGAGGTGTATATATAGTTTGAAATTAGAAAGCAAGAACAGTTCAATTGAGTATCCATGTTTGTATTATACACATACCCGACATGAGAAATGACTACATACATCAGCCGGACAACCAACATTCACATTCAAAATTCAAAAATAATTTTTGAATTTCAGACACGTGGTACACACTAGGATACTTATGGAACATGACACTATAACGTGAATAAATTACAATAGTTGGGTGCTCCAGCTCCACGTCACAGGCTAAGCATTTTCAACCTTCCCAACTTTGACATTTCCTTGGGGTTCTCAATTACCTCAAGAGATTTGCTAAGTCACTAAGGCACTCCAGGAACTTTGAGTAGAGACAGGAAAGGGACCCTCATAGGGACACGAGACTACTTGGATTTGCTTGAACGCCTCCTCAACTAAGGGTTCACCCAGTTAATATACATCTCCCATGTACAAAGTGCCATATGGCATATATGTGGAAATTGGTAGTTGATAATGTATAATAACTTTCTTTTGAGGGAAAGGTATAGTAGCTACTGTGATTCATAAAATTAGGGAAACTAGTCAATTATATTAAATGGAAAACAAAAAGTTTCCCCACACCAGGTGGTAGTAGAAAGCATTACCACTTGAACCAAGGACTAAACCCTCTCCAAGACTCAATTTAAAATATCAATAATTTTTTCGAGTAAATCATAACAGTTGGCAATTAATCTTCATCCACGCACGATGTGCGTGTAAATAAAAAAAATATTTTGAAACAAAAAACTCTCCTAAAGTAGCTCCCTCCCAAAGAAATATTCTTTGAAGTGAAGTATATTACAATTATAAACGATTTTTGCATAGGGCAAGTCTAGGCTCACCAACTTAAAGATTGATCCCACCAACTAACTTCTCCCACCAGCCACCCTTTTTGTTACTTCTTAACCCACCACAATATACATTCACCACACAGCAAGCCCTAATCCCACCACCCCTAATTTTTTCACAGTTTTTTCACGCCATTCGAGACCGTCGACCTCCCTTCGCCTACCCGCGGTGAATGGCAATGATTAAGTGTTAATATGAATAAATCGGTTGAATTTGTCAATGTAAATGTGTAGTTACTGAGAATGGTAGGTTGAATGTGTGAACATGAATCAATTGGTGAATGAGTAGATCTGAATGTGTAGATATTGAGAATGAGTAGGTTGAGTAACTTCTTTTTGAATGTGAATCAATCTCATGTGTAATTATTAAAAATGGTAGGTTGGTATGGTTCTTATGATTGTGACATTTGTTGGGTATGTGCTTGAAATTCAGATGTATGAGGTTCCCCAACAAAAAAAAAGTGATATATTTGATCTACTAAAAGACCATATGTCGACTATGACAGCCCAGTACGACGGAGTTTCTATCGAAATATTGATGCCCATTCGACACCATCTCTTTCGAGTAAGTGTTATTCATCAACTGTTTTTGGCCGCATTGACTGACACGGCGTCAAACCCGAGGTTCATGAGGCCATTAAGATGGTTTCAAAGCACCATGACCGAGCTAGTTCTTGCAATAAGATATGTGGAGGCGGTTCCAGGATCCCATAAAGAAGGGGGGATAGAAGCAATCAAGCTAAGTTCCAATGGTTGATTCCTCATGCTACTTGTTAGTCCATTTGGTTAATGCACAACGAGGGAGTCTTTCAACATAAAATAGTGTATTGGGAAAATACTTAGGCCGCATCACATTGATGCTTATGGATTGGGTAAAATTCATCTTGAAAAAGCCTTTACCTAGTTCCTTATTTGGCAATGATTGGGATAAAGGATAGTAATTTTGGGAGTTTTGAATTAATCTAATATTTTTCATTTTATTTTTTATGTTGTAAGGAAATCCCTTGTCTCTTAATTTCGGGGGGTTCCTGCAAAAAGATACTCCAATATTATCTTCAAAAAAAAAACCCCTCAAATGTGTTAAATTGTGCATGAATGCCCTTTTGAAGGGTATAAATGTGCAATACAAATACTTTAAATTTTATACAGGTACCCCTCAAAACAACATTCATGCATAATTTATATCCTTTGAGAGTATTGTTGAATATAACAATTCTCAAAGGTATTTTGACCAAATGTGATTTTTAGGGGTATATATGCAAAAAACCCCATTAAAAATTAAAACCAATAAAATATAAAAGAAACATAAAGTTATGATGTGGCATGATCCATGCCATGCATTCCATGTATTTTTTTAAAATTATTATTTGTTTAGCATGATGAAGGTAGGAAGAAAGTTGAAAACCTGTGGTTAGTAATATTGATAGATAAATAAATTTGTTTGCAAGGAATTGAATATCTTGCCAATTTACTTAATGACAATGCCTGCTTTTCTCAGAAAAAAAAATCTCATGAGAAATTTGTGAAAAATTAAATTTCTCACACGAATGTATCAAAATATAATGATACATTCAATTTTTTTTTGGAGGAAAAGACTATTTAATATGCCTATACATTCTTTAAAGTAACAAAGATCAAAGTTTTGTAGTTTATTAATAAAAAGAAACACATTTTTTGTTAATATTTTATTTATAATATAAAATTATGTTATAAATGTTAAAGTTAACAAATGTGTAAATATATAAGAAAGATATAAAGTTATCAAAGAAATATTTTTTCCATTTTTCCATTTTTTTTATATATCCCAATTTTTTTCAGATTTATTTTCATTTTTTTAAAAAAAATCACAAAATCGATATATAAACCCTTTTCAATATATTAAAAAAATTGATATTTTAAACATTGCCAAGACCGCTCACTCCTCAATTAGGGGTGATAAACGAGCCGAACGAGCCGAGCTTTGACATATTCAAGCTCGGCTCATTTATAAACGAGTCGAGCTGAGTCGAGTTGAGCCGCACTCACAAGCCTCAATGAGCCTAACGTTCTTCATTTTATGGTTTTTAGGGATTAAAAATAAAATTTTAGCCTAAATGAGTCAAGTTCATGAGCTTAAACGAGCATAACTTTGTATTAATTTAATATTCTGATTTTATAAAAAAGTTTAGTCAAGCTTCAATTAAGTTTTTTATAACACAAATGAGTGAAATTTGAACACAAAATGAAGTTCGATACAGGTCCCGAGCCTAACCGAGCTTTAAAAATTGTTCAAGTCGCTCATTTATCTAAATGAACAAGTCTGAATGAGCTCAAACCGAGCCGAGCCCAAGCAGAGCCTGAGCGGCTTGGTTCGTTTACCAGCCCTATCCTCAATTAATAAAACACCCTCCACAAACTCTACTCTTGATGCCTTGGCAATGCATCTCCCCAATCCAAAACGAAGGTCTGAATATTCTCTCAAATTCCTTCCACAATAAGGGTGGACCCTTTGAAGATGGTTTAATTTCTAGCAAGCCACACAACCCACACCACCGCCGAATGAGAGTTGAGAAATCTTGACCTTCTTTCTCCTATCCCCTTTCGGCTTGAGCTTCTTCCCCTCTGCTAAATCTCCTCAATGTTTGTCGGCACCCATTGAACTTCGTCGCCCGACGAAGACTCTCCCATAGCTTCAATGCCACTGGGCACTTGCAAAACAAATAAACCGTAGTCTCCATCACCCCTCCGCATAACGCACAAGTGGGCTCACCTCCACTTCACATGATAAGATCCTGTAACCTTGTTATGGATAACGCTGCATTATTCATTAATGAGCGTGCTAAACGTGCAATATTAAAAGAAAAAATTTTAAACCCTTATTGATAGCGCCTTAAAAGGAAAGTACGTGTTTTATCGAATTAAATGTGTATTACGCATATTAAATGTGTATTGAGTGTTTAATGCTAAATGACAAACTCACCAAAAAAACACTTAAAAAGTCAGAAATTAATTCCCATTACTGTCCCCCCTCAAAAAAAATTAGAAATTAAAAACCCTAAAAGTTATTGCTCCCTCACAAAAAATGTCAGAAATTAAAAACCCTAAAAGATCTGCACCCTCACAAAAAAAAAGAATCCTAACTCCATCCTCTTAAAACGGCTTCCCTTCTTCCTTTAAAAGCAGACACCACAAGGTATCTCCCTCCCTTCCTCCCTCCCTCTCTGAATGTTTCTATCTTGATTTGTTGTCCAGCACTACATTCCTTGTTGTTGGAGGCCTGGGGGTTGAGGGGCAACGCTCTCTCTCTCTCTCATTTTTATCATGGGTATTTTGGTCTTTTTTGTTTCTAAGGTTTGTACAACTTGTATCTTATATAAGAGACATTTTGGCTTCCATTATTGAATATAACATTATTTCATTTATTTCTTCTAACCATATCTTGTTTTGCTCTGAAACCCCTAAACCCTAAACCCTTGCACACATTCTCCCAACATACGAGATGAACCTTCCTCATGCTCTCTGCTACATTGTACCATAGGAAATGATGCCGAATAAGGCCAATCCTTTCCAAAACCCCAACCAGAACCTTGAATCAAGACAAGAAAGGAAGGCTCGACAGAACAACATGAGTCAACCTGCCCCCAAGCTCAAAACCTTGTACTTCCACTCGCAAGCCTCTTCTCAAACCACTCATTAGACCCTTCCAATCCGAAGCCAACAATGACCACACGTCAATGTTAGTCCAAGATGTCCCGTTAGGAAAAGACTTCGCCTTCATGACATCCAAAAATCTTGGAAAAGGCAAAGCCCAAACCTGTCCAACTCGAGAGCTAATGCATTTCATACAAAGAGAAAGGCATAACAAAATGATTGAGGAACAATGCAAGCACATAAGAGATGTATTATAAGAATAATAAAAAATAATAAATCACATTATAAACTAAGAAATAAAAACAAAAGGGCATACACCTTACATGACGGACATGAGACGAGAAGGACCATTTGGGTCGTAATTGATCAACAAGACTGCCTTCAGTGGTGGTGATTCTGCACCTACACTTGCATTCAAAGACAGAGGGTGAGACCCACCAACTTACCCCTCCTTTTTTTATTCTTTATCTCAAATGCTCAAAACATTCATCGCTATAATAGAAAGGGAAATATTTTAAATAATTAAAATAAAATGAAACAAAGAAGCTGAAAGGGAGAGAGTAGATGACGGGTAAAGGGGAATATAACAATTTGGGGATTAAAGAGAGTCTAATCATGAATTGGGCGATAGACTCTTTCGTTAAAAAAAAATAAAAATAAAAATAAATCAATCGGGTGATAGACTCACTCGAAGCATCACCATCAACACCACCAGCACAGTAAATGGGAGCCCACTTGGCCCACAGCCTATGCACATGCATCCAGTCCACCATGGTCTTCCTAATGACGATTTTTCTTTTTTTTCCACTCTTTTAGCTTTTCAACAATACCTTCCTCTCCCCCGTCTCTAAATTCAATGTTCATTCATGCTGAAAGCCTGAATCCAATGGCCGATGGTGATTTGGGCCATAATTTTTAATTCTCGGACCATCCCCCTAGATATGTTGTTTCAGGTCAGATGGTGGGCCAACACCCCGACTTTCATCTACTACCATTCAAAAAGTAAAGGTTAGTTTGATAACTCTAGTCCAAAAATACAATTTTTTTTTTGGTGGAAGAAATTTTTTTTGTATTCCAGGAATGAACACAATAATGCAGAATTCAAAACATGTGTTTCAACAAAATATCAACACCAAACTGTGATGCAATTTTGGACTGCAAAATCAATGAAAAACAAATCAGGGAGTGCAAATAAAAAACATCCCAAAAATAATCATCACGGAAAGAAATATTACCTATATACTTTTCTGTTTACAGCTTACACAGTAGGCATTCGACTTCATATTATTGCTAAAAAAAGGGGAATGCCCAAAGCATACTAAGCAAATGCAAAGATAAAAGAAAGAAAGAAGGGACAATAATGTATACCTACAAAATTTGATGCAAAAAGTGTATAACCGCCCTATAATATCTTTGGAAAAGATCCCACTTAATCTCCTGTGGAAGAAGAGCTCCAAATGTGATTTCCTAGGTTTCTCCTTTTGTCTGTTTTTTTTCTCTATTTCCATTTCATGTATTGGGCATTCCCTTATCTATAATACACTGGATGTCTATTGTTCCATCAAAAGATCAAAAGAAGAAAGAAGAAAGCAGAAGCTTATTCCGGTTTTCCCAAATGATCTTACTAAAGGAGAACCTCAGGAAATGAAAAACAACAAATAATCGATCCATAACAAGTTTTAACAACATTTAATGTGTACTTCAATGTTCAATTTACTATCAAACAAAATATGAACGCATTGAATCAAATTAAAAAATATATAGACAAGTATGAAACAAAATAGAACATGAAGAAATATATTAAAGGATATATTATAATCTAAACAGAATACTGAACAAAACATATTATATTGCCCTCTCTCTTCATACATGAACAAAACATATTGATTAAGGCAGTATATTATATATTCCGAACATAATATCGAACAAAACAAATCATGTAACGATATGTAATCTGAACACAACATATTTAGAATATTGAATAAATTTTTTTCATCAATTAACACAATAAAAAACATGGGAAAACAAAGAAAAGAAATAATTGAAGAACAAAGAAGAAAAACACAGTTGATAATCGTAGAGAGAGAGGGGGCGGATGGCTAATCCGCGGAGAGAGAGAGAGATCGCAGAAAGAGAGAACCATACTTGAGAGAGATCGCAGAGGGAGAGAGAGACATACCTGAGAGAGAGAGAGAGAGAGAGAGAGAGGAGAGACCGCAGAGAGGCTGAGATAATTGCAAAGAGCGATCGCAGGGAGAAGGCAGATAGAGAGCTAGGGGAGAGAGAGAGCGCGCAACGGCGGTGGCTAGGGTTAAGTCGCGTGTGCTTTTTTCGAGTTCGGATTTGGAATATATAAAATGAACCCAGCGGGGTTAGGATGATAAATAAGTTTATTCAGCAAAACCCCTTCCGAATTTGTCCGGTTGCGATTAATATTAAAATAAGATTAAAATTGATTATAATAATGAAATAATTTAAATTTATCATTTGATATTTAAAAATATATATATATAAATAACAATAAATAAACTCAAACTCCGATTCGAAATTCGAATTTGTAATCATGCTAGCCTATGCGCGTATCATATTTTACATATATTGAAAAACTTGAGTAAATATTAAATTCAAAAGAAATAAAAATTCTATATTTATTAGACATTAATATCTCTTACTTAAAGATATTTGATAATAAAATGGATTGTATTCGATGAGAAAATAAAACACAATTTACATATACCGTATATAAATGTATATTACAGAAAATTTGTTTGACAAAAATGCATATAAACACGCTGATTGTAGACTATTTTGACGTGAGTTTTATCGATATATTTATGAGATAAAAAGTGTGATGCATATGAAAAAAAAAAGTTTAAAACTAATAATATTATGATGATATATGATTGAAAAAAATTGTACATTTATAGTTTGTATATAAAAGTACATTTTTAATATAAATCTTTATAGTATTGTTGTTTTTAATATATTATTTTTTGAATTTCAAATCTATATTATGTATGAAACTAAATTACTCCCAGCAGCATTTGATTGCATGAAGTTATTAATGATAAATCTTTAACTCTTTATTGAGTTTTCAATTTTCATTTTTACATTTACGACCATATATTTTTCACATCCAATACTTCAAGTTGATGATCAGAAAACTAATTATTTCATAAATTTTCATAAATCCTTCTTAATTTCACGTAGCAAGTGTATCAACATGTTCTTGATATAATTATTGTTAAATTTTCATGGACATTTTTTTAATTTGGAATACAAAATAGCTTTTAATTATTGATATGATACTAAGGCATGTAAATTAATTAGAATTATAACATGTTGTACATTAATATTATTAAATAATATTAATATTTAGTCTGATATATGACAGAATCAATTAAAACAAAAAAAAATTAGTACTTGGGTTATGACATACAAATTCATTTAAAATAGAATGTTGTTACACACATTCCTTTTACAACTCCTAATGCAGTATGATATGTTGTTAGCCATTCAATGAGGTATGTTTCCTGTTAAAAAATGTTCCATCTAATTCGAAATACATCAATGTACAATTTTCGCTAAAGCGTATAACTCATTAGATGAGATTTACTATTTAAAAAAAATGAAAACTGTCCACGTGGCTGTCCCGAACATTCAATTAAAAACATTTGACCAGGGTATTCCTAACATTTAATTGAAAACATAGTGTAACTGATTAAGAAGGAAAAACAACAAATTAACCTTCCCATCATAATTCAAGAGAACAACAAATTAATCTATTACGTGTTACCCACTTTTTATGCATAGTGAATGACAAAATTAGTCAAAATTGGTGAAATAATTATTTACCCCCACTGAATGATACAATTACTAACAGACCGGGTTGCGTGAGATTTGAAGTCCCCAAAGTCGAGATCAAGGACCTACTTATAAATATTGAAAACTGGTTTAAGGACCTGTTTGCAATATAGATAGGATCTAATTATAAAAGTGGTAGAATCTATGGGTGGATCTGGAAAACGCCCAGAAAAAAACAAAAGTAGCCGTTTTATTAGGGACCTGATTATAAATATTAGGGACCTATTTATAATATATATATGGGCCTATTTGTAAAATTTATAAAGTCTGCCGGCTTGAGATATGCACTGGGTTAGGGGTTTAGGGTTTTAGGTTTGGGGTTTTGGGTTTAGGGTTTGAGGTTTTAGGGTTTAGGGCTTGGGATTTAGGGTTTGCTGAAACAAGAGAGAAACAATAAGATCCAGGTGGCTTAGCTGCTAAAGCGGTTAGGTACTAGTAATGAACAAAATAAGCATCACTAGTCATAATTTATTCTTTTATTAGTCCTAGCCTGAGTAGCGGATTCACCTCTTTCCCGGATAGTTTCCACATTCAGTTCAGGACATTTCCACACCCCCTAATCCATATAGCCCTTTGACTTTTCTTAAAATCTATATTACCCCTTAAAATCACCTAGTAAATCCAAATAACCCCTGAATAAAATTTACATTTACAGATGATGAATATTTTGTGAATATTATGTTTGGTTAACCCATGTAAAAAGCACAAAACTATATTTACATAATGATTTTACCCCACTGGATAGAGTTTTATAATATATCAGAAAGGGTAAAATTATCATTTTCATAGGATTTTTCACATTTTTAACACATTATAAGAGTTTTTTAATATATTATGTTTTCAGTAAGGGTTAATCAAACAAAATATTATTAAAATATTTATCATCTGTCAACGAAAATTTTATTTAGGAGATTATTTGGATTTACTAGGTGTTTTCAGGGGTTTATATGGATTTTAAGAAAAATTCAGGGGTTTATATGAATTTCAGTCAGATTTCAAAGGGTCGTATGAATTTTCCCTTTAATACATCCTCGGAAACAATTTTTGCACTTCCATGGTTGTAGCAAATCTGGGCATTTTGCCAGTGATTATTGTAAAGCAGAAGGATCCTAAGCAAAAAGAAAACTCTCTAGCCTACAATGACTTCCTAGATCTACATGCTTGATTTGGGAGAGAACACAAATGGTAACACAAATGTTTTTTATTTTTATTTTTCTTTCTCTTCCTCTTGAAATTAATTCTGTTAGTCAAGCTATTGACCGGTGGATCAGTACCGAAGCTATATATTTGAAGTTCTATATTATTTTTTTTGAAATGATAAATATGTATTTTAATTTTATTCAAATAAAAAAGAACAAAGGGAAGGTCTACATTTTTAGCACGACCATCGTGAGTACCAAGATAAAATAACCGTTATATCCCGTGCAAGAATCATGTATGAACACACAAACAGGTACACTAACAATTTTCAATGTAGATGACGTGCACAGTTATTGGGCTCGTATGCAGAATGTGACTCCCACCATCATTAGCCAGGCACCACCAGGATGGGCCCAGGGGAGTACCCGGCTCACTGACCAAATTAAGCTGCAAAGTTAATGTTGCAGCCTCTCATTTTTTTTAAATATCTTTCTAAAAACATATTACACACACATGTAATTTCCAACATAAATAAAACAAACCGATGTATTTTTATGAATTGCATGGATAACAATTAAAGAAAAAGAATTAAAAAACGATACTGAATGGTTTTAATATTAAAACAGTTTTCTTAACTGGGCCCCTGTTTTACATGAACGTGCTTAATATGGTTCATGAATTAATAATTATTACATAGCTGGCGTGGAGGAGGGACATTTAAGTATGAGATTTCTAAGGTGGGATAAGAATAAGATGGATTTGCTGACGTCAGGGTTGACGGTGTTGATGGCGTCATTAATGAATCTGCTCGTTCTTTCCGGAGTTGAAAAGAAGGCTACCAAACACGAGCAACTTTTAATGGGCTTTGAGCGTAGTTAGAAATTGACCATTGGAAGGGTCGGCGGCCGTCTCCAACTTTTGATTTCTGTCTGCTGTACATATATATATATATACGGGTAATATTACACGTGTAATATATATATATATATATATAAGCAGATGGGATGGATGGATGATGCCGACGTTAATATTACACGTGCATTACTCCTTTTCGAATAGCATTTGGGCCCCACACCGACCTCCAGTGAATGTTCGTCCATATCCTCGCGCCCGTATTTTTTCAGATTTTGTTTATATAAATATAGGCAGTCACCCCTTCTTTCACCACTCATCATCATCATCATCATCATCGTTATCTCAACAACCTCCCCTCCCCAGATTCTAATATTCGTTTCCAGGTATTTATTGTTCTTATTTTATATATATCTATAGAGAGAGAGAGAGAGAGTGGAGCGGAATTACTTGGTAAAAGAAGCAGCAACAGCAGATTCCGTAAGATAAAACATGGGAAGGACGAGAGATGCGGAGGCGGAGCTGAACCTGCCACCTGGTTTCAGGTTCCACCCGACGGATGAGGAGCTGGTGATCCACTATCTCTGTCGCAAGGTCAGATGCCAGTGCCTCCCCGTTCCCATCATTGCCGAGGTCGATCTCTACAAGTACGATCCATGGCAGCTCCCTGGTACCTATCTCATCTCATCTCATTCAATTTTTTTTTCATATTAAAAGAGAAACAAAAGTGGTTATCAATATGACTTGTATACCATCATATATATTCTTCCAGAAAAGGCTTTGTTCGGGCACAAGGAATGGTATTTCTTCACCCCGAGGGATAGGAAGTATCCCAACGGATCCAGGCCCAACAGGGCTGCTGGCAGCGGATACTGGAAGGCCACCGGTGCCGACAAACCAATCACCCCTGTGGGGACAGGGAGGCACGTTGGCATCAAGAAGGCCCTGGTCTTCTATGCTGGCAAGGCCCCCAGAGGTGTCAAATCCAACTGGATCATGCACGAATATCGCCTCGCAGACACTAGCCGTCGCGCTGCCAACAAGAAGGGCAGCCTAAGGGTATGCTCCATCACCCACCCAAAAAAAAAAAAAAAATCAATAGTTCAATTTTTTATTTTTTTTCCTTGTTATACAATACAAGGTAAAAAGGTGTGTACTCACATGGAAATTTTTGCCATTTCAGTTGGATGATTGGGTTCTCTGCCGACTGTACAACAAGAAGAATGACTGGGAGAAGATGCAGCTGCTACAGCAACAAACAATGGAGGCTTCGTTTGGAGAGACCACAGGCTCCATGGAAGCTGTGGAAGAAACAGGATCTGACAGTCTTAGGACCCCAGAATCAGATGTCGACAATGATGTGTTTGCTGAGTTCAGTGGCATTGCCGGACCAGAGAGTTATTTGCCTCAACCCCTGAATAGAATGCAAACGTTGAAACCTGGTGGAACGATGACATCATTGGACAATTCCCAATCAGGCAGGCTAATCAAGGAAGACAACGAATGGTTCATGGACCTGAAGTTGGAAGATCTGCAGGATCCTCTTCCTGGATATGGAGAGATGCCTCCCCTGGATCTGTCCTACCAAGATTATTACTTTTCAGGCCTCCAGTAACTGCAGATGTAGCCTAGACAGATAAAACTGTCATAAACTGTCATTCTTTTGGAACCGAGGGCCACATTGGCTGCATTCAGGTTGGGGGGAGATGAGAGGATGAAGAAAAAAAAAACAAGATGCAAGACCTTGAGAGTGCAAACTTTTTTGAAGATTTGTTTATTCTTTATTTTTCCAAGTCCGGAACAGAGGGTCCCAGAAAAACTAGTGGGGGTAGCTATTGTAAATAATATATATAGAATAATAAAATTCAGAGTAGTCTCTTTGAAATATGGTTCAAAAAACTTGATTATTTATCTAATTGCTTGATATAACATGGTACATAAGCTGCATTTTCCCCAAATATGATGTGACATACTTGACTCTGGAACACTGAAGTGGGTTCAAGTGATGGATTCTTTCAAAAACTTAAAATATCAATTTTACAAATTGACTGAAACCAACAATAACAAGAAATTATTGGTCCAAAATTTAAATATCTTATCAAATGATGCAGTGTATATTGAATAATAAAACAGAATTTTCAAACATGGCAGTCATGCGTGTGGTGGGAATGTTTTAATTTAGTAAAGCTTTGTGTACCAAGAACCTGAGACAATTCATGATAGTATGATCTAATTTCAGCAGAATTCTTCTTTTTTTGCCCATCAAAGTTATACAGTTAGTACCCTGTCATGAAAAGAGAAGCAAATGCCATGAAGTGTTCAGATGAGACAAGCAACACTTGGTGATTGGTAATAGAGACCGAGGCGGGTCTGCCTGCTGGTTTTAATAGTACATCAATAATCTATTTTCTTTTTCTTTCCTTTACTTTTTATTTAGGGAGCTGCTACCTGGGCCCCAGAAATTAAGCCCCATTTGTGAGCCCCAATAGGTGGCACTCTCCTATTGGTTCCCTATTTGACTTTTTCTAACCACCAAAATGACAATGACAAGACTACCATTCTCATAATTTTAAAAATTAGTTACAACTAATTAATATCCCCATTAAATCTCATAATTGAATCCCATAAAAAGTGGCATAATTAAATCTTCTCCCTAACTTAACATATTTTTTAAAAATTTGAATTAAAAAAAACATCAACCACATGTTATTAATTAAGATACAGTAATGTATCTGAAAATCCAAATGAACAAATATGGTCTACATGTTACTGAGAACTGCACAAAAAATTAATAAATGGTCTTCAAAATGCCAACAATAAGCAAATAAATATTAATAAGCTATATTAATCAAATCCCTAAACATAAAAATAACAACCTTCAAAAAAATTGGAATTCAAATTCAGATACATGTGTATCTGAAATTTGAATGAATAAATACCTTGAAAAAAGTGGGCTGGAATTCAAATTTAGATACAGGTGTATCTGAAATTTGAATTAACAAATACACATTCCATACAAGAGAATGTGCATTGTATTTGAAATCTTGAATATGAATGAGTCGAATAATGTTGATACAAAGCTAAAAAATATGATAAATGACACATTATGCATGATTATACACAAACACACAATCATAAACGATTGTACAAATCATATATGGTACACAACAATGCATGTAAATCAAGATACAGGCCATGTATCTTAATTTAAAATAAAATTCAGATTTAATACATGTATATGATGATTCAAATGAATGACAAAAAATCAAAATAATGTATTCAGATCGAAAAATAATAATCTTGAATGGATTGTCATTGTTTGCACCACAAATTGGTCACAAAAAAATTAAATGAATCAAAATTCTTCTCTTCTCCACAGATTGAATTGAAAAAAAAAATTCGATGTTTGTTTTCAAATCCACCAATTCATCTGAATTTGAAAATTAAAATATCACAAAATCTAGTAATTTTTTGGATCTGAAAACAAGAAAGAAATCACATATCACAATCTGCTTGGATCCAAAACAGAAAAATTGAAATACCTCTCAAGAAATGGAATCGGATCGTTGTTTATGTTTATGGTCATTAAAAAAATAAATGAGAAGTATAAAATGGGCTGCTGATGGGTGATAAACAATCGACTTCGATTGTTTTTTATTCTTCCATTGAATTTTACTGGTTTTTTTAAAAAGAAAAAGAAAAGAGAGAAGGAACAAAGAATCCCAACAAATCATAACCGCCTAGGCAGTTATGGATCGGTTACCCAAAAATTCAAAAAAAAGTCAGTGAAGGATAAAAATGGAATTATACGTGTGCCACCTCATGGGGCTTATAATGGGGTCTACAAGTTGGGGTTCAAAAATCATTATTGTTTTATTTATCTGGTTTGATGTTTTTGAATTTTTGATTTGAGTAGGACTAGTCCGGGAATGATAAAGGTAAATTTAGGGAAAGTTTGGAAATATTTTGATGTTTTTTAGTAAATCCAAAATTTGTATTCCTCGAGAACTTGTCGTAAATTGTCATAAATTGTCAGATGTACAAAAAGTTCAGCTATTCTATACAACATTTACATTGTGTTACATAATGAATCCCCTGACTAAGCTAGGGAGAAGTCATACAAAAAGCCCTTTAAAAAGCTACTTGAATTTCTCGCGAACATAGGGGATCCCACTGCTTGAAATTCAGGCTGCGCTTGCGCTTGAAATTCAGGCTGCATACGAGAAGGGGAGATCCGGATCACTCCTAATTGTGATTGGAAGTGGCACTGTTTCCTTCTCTATGTATGTGAGTGAATTTGATATTGGTGAATGATGAACAAGCATTTCCTATCGAGTTTGTTAAACGTCTGATGTCTGACCCTCCATGGTACCGTTAGACTCCAAAGTCACCCAGTGAATGGCCATCTTGGAGTCACTCTCCACCCAAAGATTTTGAGTACCCAAATGTTGAGTAAATTTCATGCTCTGTTCAATAGCTAGGAGCTCAAGGAAGTTCCTCCTTGTACTTGCCGCTTCAACCATAATTAGTTTGCCCGAGTGGTCCTTTAATAGCAGGTCATTGAGCCTGCTCTATCTTTAGATAAAGAACCATAGTATTAGAACATCTACAATGAATATGTTATCAAACCAAGATGTTAAAGTGTCATCTACAATGAATATGTTATCAAACCAAGATGTTAAAGTGCCATCTACAATGAATATGTTATCAAACCAAGAATGTACCACAAAATTTAATGAAATTGTTGGTAGGATTCTTAACAATTTCTCAAAAAAAAAAAAAAATCTTGGGCCAAGTAAAATCCAGCATAATTGAAACATGTATGAAATTTTCATCATCATCAGACAAAATATTTTATGCATGACAAACTACCAACGATTAGGTTAAATTAGATGAACCTTGAGGTTCAGGCTTCAATACAAGTTAACTACAAAAAATTATGTTGGCTGAGTAAATCGTCTTTCACAGTTGGACTGCCAAGAAGGTCCACATAGGTGCCTGGTTTTGGCTTTTGCAAAAGAACTATGCCATCTATTTTCTGTTATAGTCCAGTCAACTTCTTGTAGCAGTCCAAATAAAAATGTCTTGTCCATTTTCTTTCTCTATTCTAAGGTCTTTTATCAGAATAATCCCAAATTCCAAATTGAGATGAAGCAGATGCTTTTATGCCTGAGCTTCTAAAGTTCTTCAGACTTGTATTTGAATATTTGACAAACTCTTTATCTTTAATAGACAATGCGACCTACCCATCAAAAAAAGAAAAAAGACAACTTTAGAACATCATATGCATGGTGCCAACCAGATGACCTGGCCAATGTATTTGCCAACTCTATCACAATGAGTAATTGCATTGTCCAATATACATTATATGATAATGTCAGCGAACATCAAAAGAACCCTCCCTGCAGTTTGATTTTCCAACCATTTGTCTAGGCTTTAGTGATGAACTAAGAAACCAAGTGGTTCATATCTGATGTCTGATCCACAAATAAAAAAACCCAGGCTTACCACACAGATAACCTGACTATCTGGGATTCCACAAAAGAGACGCAGGACAGCATTTCATTTCCATCTTCCAAACACCATGGAATTGGAATAATCAGCCATGTGCTGTCATCATCTGATGTATCCTGTCATCCATGACTTATTCAGATGATGACAGTCCCATTCATTCTCCTCCCTCACACAGGGTTTTGGGTTAAATGGCTCTGAATGAATCAGACAAGCCAGGAACTAAAACTATAACAGCCCTGTATAAAAAGAAAAAGAAAAAATAACAATGTGATTGTCCCCAACATTTTCCTACCTAATGTGTCTGAGCCGGCTTATGCAGAGCCATTAAAATCCCTGAAGAGTGCTGTTACATTCAAGGTAAGGAAAGGCAAATGATTTATAACTATAGGGAAGAGGTCATGTATATATGAATGTGAGATAGGATCGGAGCACCTGTCGGGGACTAAATCAATGAAGTCTACTCCCTCCCTCCCTGATGTGCCTTCACTGTTCTGAAACTTCCTGTTAAAGTGATCATTTCGTCAAACATCTTGAGGAGGAGGTACCTTAGCTGGAGATGATGCTTGATTGCGTAGGATTTACGGGTCAGGCCCAAATCAAATCAAGTACCCCTGGCCTCACATAAATAGACGTTGATTTGCACCACAACTTGAGGACGATGTTGATGGTAGAAGTCGTCCCATGCCAGGCTTGAAGCCGAAGCGCTTGAGTAAATAGAAGGCACCAATGGGTGGCGCAGTAGTACCTGCGGACGAGGATCGTC